>CM046332.1:0-281390 GCA_025403435.1 Artocarpus heterophyllus
ATTTCTAATTATGGTCCATCATCACCGTCCATATTTTACGCGAAGGAAGAAGAGCGTTCAGCAGGTCAGGACTTTGATCATCATCATCATCATGGTAGTGCCACTACTAGTTTGCAAAATCAAGGTGGTGGTTCTGCTGATAATTTGGAGAGCAAGTTTGGCGACCATCATAATCATCATGATGTTAATATCAACGGCGTTAATAGGTCTAATCTCATTAGACAGAGGAGCTCTCCACCTGAGTTCTTCTCTCATTCAACTCTGGGCAACAATGGTAAGTTTTTTTTTTTTCCCCCCTTTTTCACTTGCTTATTGTCAATTGTTTATTTCTTATGAGAAAAAAAATGTGGCAAAAAAAAAAAAAAAATTAGGGTAGCCCTGTCTTATGTTTTTTTAGTTTGTGGAGAATGGGTCAAAATCACACATCAAATAAAAAAAGTAAATAAAGGTCACAAATTTTACATAAAAATCTGCCGATTCAAAACCATTTTTTTAAAAAAATAGAGCTTTATTGATAATTCTCTTTTTGCATAATAAATGATGGTATTCTATTGCTCAATTTGGGGGGAAATTGAAGATTAAGTTAAGAAATTGTACGCTCTCTTCATGGTTTGTTTATTTTTTGTTTTTTTTATTCTGTTGTATTAAATGAGATGTATAATTAAATTTCTAATGAACAAAATAGGATTTAATTCTATGAGAGGAGGAGGCATACTTGGTAAGGATCAGTTAAATTTCTCATCTGGGTCACCTTCATTCTCAAGGCAAATGCCTCAGATTACTGAAAATGGGAATGATTCTAACTGGGATAATTCTTCACTTAATGGCCTCAAAAGAGCCAGAGATCACAATGATTTGAAGATGTTTCCTAGCTCAAGTGTAACTGAAATTCAGGTAAAGTTAGCAGGCTCTTCCTTTTTTTTCCTTCGTTATGCCTTTTTGCCAATATGTTTTTTGTGTCACCAACAATGTTACTCTTCTCTTTCAGCAGAACACGGATTACGGAAACTGCGGTGGTTTGACACATCATTTGAGCTTGCCAAAGAACGTTGTGATGCCTAGCAGAGAGAAGATCTTGCATTTTGAGGGGGTTTCTGTTCCTTGCAAAATGCGAGCCAAAAGAGGCTTTGCCACTCACCCGCGCAGCATTGCAGAGAGGGTAAACAAAAAAAAAATTCTCTTGTTCTTCGTTTTTATGTCGTGATTCATTGCCTTTTTTTGACAAACATTCTAAATTGAGATGATGTTTTTGCTCACCCTGAATTTTCCTAAATGATATATCATGAACCTGGGGTGCGAAATTTCAGGTGAGAAGAGCGCGGATTAGTGACAGAATGAAGAGTTTGGAGGATCTTTTCCCAAACATGGACAAGGTAACTTGGATGTTCACTAATCTCGAATGATTTGATCCTTTTTTTTTTTCTTAGAAAACTGAATGATTTTGTTGCTCTTTCTTGACAGCAAACAAGCATAGCTGACAAGTTAGAACTGGCAGTTGAATACATCAAAGGCCTTCAGAAACAAGTTAAGGTACAACGGAATTGTCGAATTCTAGATCCGACTACATGGATCCCAACCAACTTTAATCACCTTCTGCTTTCTCCTTCAAGTAAAACAGATAACCTCGAACATCAAAGTGAACTCGCAATATCCCAACAACGTTGGCACCTAGCTAGCTAACCTATCATGCATTGTTCGTGTTATCGATCTTTCCAACTCTATCTTCCCTTAATTCTGATTTTTTTCCTTGTTGCAGACGCTGACAGATACAAAGGCCAAATGTTCTTGTTCAAGTAAACAAAAACAACACTTAAATCCTTATCCATGATTTTCCCTTTGTAGAGACAGAAGAAAATAATAAATTTCAGGGGTAGCGACGACACTGTGAGAGTTATCAAAAAACAAAAAAAAAAAAGGACGCTCTATTGTATAATTTGTATTGTATCAGCTAGGTTTAGGTCACTAATTAGGCTCTCTCCTTTGTCAAAATTTTCCATGCAAAGAAAAGTGAAAAGAAAATAAGAGAAAAATTAGAGGAAAGAGCAGAATTTCTTTATCCTCCAAGGGTCTTGATACACTTTACTGTTTTACCAACTTGGTGTGCTCTTTTTTTTTTTTTTTTGGTTATACTTAGATCCAGTTACATGCTCTTGTTTGTGATGCCTAGGAAGGAATTTCAAAGTCAAATGTGTAAACTTTGATGAAAAGTCAACCTTATTTCTTGCATTTGACCTTCCTATATGTGGAATCATGTAGTAAGAAAAAAAATTGAAATTATATAATGTTTGTGAAGGAAGCTTTTCTTTTAAGGTCTTTTTTTTTTCATATTAGATATTGTGTGATTATGTGGATGAAGCAAATTTGAAGCTCCAAAGCAGGCCTCTTTACCTTGAAAATTTTTCCTTGCAAGTTATGGCATTACTTTTGCCTTGTGTAATAAGCCAAACAACACAACAAACCTTTTAGGTCAAAATTACAACACAGAAGAAGAATGTTGTGCATGAACTATATTACTTCAAGGGCTGAATCCTCTAATTAGAATTCATCCTTTTTTCTTTTCCGCGATTTCTTCGAACGAGTTTTTTTTTGTTCTTCGACACTTTCGTTGACGGTTTCTACTCTTGCTCTATTGTTTCAGTGGTTTCTAATTTTCATCGTCTTCCTCATCAGAACGAACCATATCGCCCGTAGAACCGACTTCTTCATCTGCACTAAGTACCAAGTCCTCCGCAACATCTTCATCAATGGCAAAATCTTCTTCAACTTTCTTTCTCTTTCTCTTGTTTTTCCCCCTCTTGCTCGATTCTCTGCTTGTTTCGCCCTGAAAATGGGATTTCAATTTAGGCACCTACACATTTTGTTTAAATTACAAAGACACCAATTTATACATACATAAAGATTTCGACAATTAGGTCCTAAACTCATTTTTTTAATTACTAGTTGTTAACTGTTAGTCTTCAAATGATATTTTTTCGTCCAATGTCATTAGAGCTTACTATTTGAAAGGCTTTTTTGCACACCAACTTTTTTTTTGGACAAAATTTCCTCAAATACTTATTCTCTTTGATATTCATTGATTTTAAGTAAAAGTCATGTAGCACGTTGATTTTTTGCGTATCACTTGTTATTTTTTGTATTGTTTACAAAACATATTAGTATACTTTAATATAGTTTAATTATGATAATCAATGATAACATATCTTGATCAAGCAAATGCTAGATTATCATTAGTATCATTAAGGAAAGTTGGCCGTCTATCCTATTAAAATTTTGGTAAAATTTGTTACAAATTACATTATAGAGCCAATTTACAAAATTTGAAACCAATTTGTCCAAATTTAATAACCAATTTACATAAAAAAAAAGTTTCTGTTAATATCCTATCAACATTCAAAAAAAAAAAAAAAGAGAAAGGATTATTTTCATATTTGTCCCTCGGACTATGCCATTTTCGTTATTTTGCCCTTAGCTTTTAAAATGTATATCTTAATCTCCTTAAATTTTGTTTCATTAACAAGTTTCCCCCTTTCATCTAACTCAGTTAGTTTTTAGATATTTTTTGCAGAATATTTTTATATTTTTCTTCCAAACTATGTCATTTGTGTTATTTTGTCCCCCTCTCTTGACTTTCCGAATGTGTTATTATATCCTTTTAATTTCTTTTCCAACTTTACAAGACCTCTACATCAAAACAATCAATATACCTATAACTTGCATATGTATATTTTTTACAATATGCCATTTAAATACAAACATAAAGAAAATTTAGGAAGGGATTTTTTACAAAAAATTAAAATAATGTGTACTTTTAAAAAAAAAATTCAAGAGCTCTATTTTTTTGAAGAATTTTATAGGGTTTTTTTTCCTAAAATTTTTTATGTGGGTGGAATGACCTATTGTAAATAAATAAAAAAAAATCCTTGAATTTTTTGCTCAATTTTTTTTTTTTCTCTTAAACTCTTTTTTTAGTTTTGGTTTTTTCCTCAAAGTTAGAAGAAAAAATATTGACTTGTAAAATGGAACAAAATTAGATGAAAGAAGATTATTTGTTAACAAAAAATTGTAAGACCTAATGTCACATCCTAAAAATTGAGGGAAGGGTGGTAAAATAACATAAATGACAACTAACAGAGTTAAATGGAAAGAAAAACTAGCTAAAAAAATAAAATTTAAAGAAATTAAATGATATATTTTAAAAATCATAAAATAAAATGACACATAATTTGAAAAGCAAATATGAAACCATTTAATCAATTAACCTTGATTAAATTTAAATTAATAAATTTTCGAGTCTGATTGGACTTGCACGAGCAGCAGCCCAACGGCTCCAAAAATCTAATCGACAGAATTTCAGCATCAAAAATAAAAATCCTCAATTCGATAATCAGCTTCTTCTTCTCTGTTGGTCCAGCTCTGTAGATATTATTATCGTCCATGGCGAATCTGCAGAACAATTTTAACCAGAAGATCGACTACGTTTTCAAGGTGGTTCTGATCGGGGACTCTGCGGTGGGGAAATCGCAGCTGCTGGCTCGGTTCGCTCGTAACGAGTTCAGTTTGAATTCGAAAGCCACAATCGGCGTCGAATTCCAGACAAAGACTCTTCTCATCGATCACAAGACCATCAAAGCCCAGATTTGGGATACTGCTGGTCAAGAAAGGTAAAGTGTTTTCTTTTCTTTTCTTTTTTGTTCTTCCTAATTTTCCTTATTTTTGGGCCCTTTTTTTTTTTGCAATTTAGGTTTTTGAAACTCTCTTTCTTCTTAGTGTTCTAAGTTCTTCATTTAGGGCTTCCTTTTTTTTTTTTTTTTTTTCTAAATGCCTTGATTATTGTTCTTATCAGGATGATTAACTCAAAGTTTCTAGCTTTTATGATCTATGTTCCTATTTTAGGCCTTGGTGATTGAGAATTGTTAGTATTTTATATATTTATATAATTAAGGAACTTGGGAAGAGGTTGTTCATTTAAAAAGTCAACCTTTTGATGGGTTTGAGTTTTGACTTTGGATCACATAGCTGGTTTTGTATTTAACTCTTGTTTTGATTAAATGATGATCGGTTTTAGCTTGATTATTTTTTATTATTAGGATGATTAACTCAGAGTATTTAGAGAGAGGGGTCCGGGATCTAGTATTACATGAACAGAGTGATGTTATTCCTTTGTATTTAAAAAGCCATCTAAATTATATGAACAGAGTGATGTTATTCATTTGTATTGGCCTTAATATTCGTGAGGGCTATCTTGTATAAAACTCCCTTACCAGCTTAAAGGTCATCTAATATAAGTAAATACTCTCAATGCAATTACAGATACCAAGCAGTGACAAGTGCATATTATAGAGGTGCAGTGGGTGCAATGCTAGTATATGACATAACCAAGCATCAGTCATTTGGCCATGTCACCCGGTGGTTGGAGGAATTGCGGGGCCATGCAGACAAAAACATTGTCATAATGCTTGTAGGGAACAAATCTGACCTAGGGACTCTTCGAGCTGTACCCACCGAGGATGCGAAAGAGTTTGCCCAAAGGGAGAACCTATTTTTTATGGAGACATCAGCACTTGAGTCTACAAATGTTGAGTCGGCATTTCTTACTGTCCTCACAGAAATTTATCGAGTTATTAGCAAGAAGGCTCTCATTGCCAATGAGGAACCGGAGGCCATAGGTAGTTCATCACTTCTCAAGGGGACACAGATTGTTGTCCCTGGACAAGAACCAGCTCTAGTTGGGAGCTCTGGTTGTTGCAAGTATTCGTAGGATTATGATTGTTAACCCACTTTTGCACCAATTTCTACCGTTTGCAGTTAAATGGTAAGCACAGGAAAGCAAGCAATTGCTCCTTTATGTTGTCTTTCTTGCTTATCATTGTTTGACCCATTTTTTTTTAATTTATTTTTTTATGTGTTTCAGGAAACAATCTTACACAACTCGTCATGCTCCAGGTAAATCGGTCTATCTTCTTGTAAGAAGCTTTTGTAGGTAGATTTTGGTTTTGTACGCTGACTTACAGAAGTGCAATGAATTTGATGCCTACTTTCTCACATGCAATGCTGATTCCTTTACATCATAATTGTTTTCTGCATTGTGGGGATTAAAAAAAAAATTATAGATTGTTTAAGATCAGGTACATACTTACGCGGAATTGGATAAACAAAGTCTTGTTGGAAAACAGGCACATCGTAGTTTAAAAAGTATGAATTCAATTCTAATTTTGAAGCTCATTGTGGTCATCTATGATTGTTTCAACTCTTAAAGCACATTTCTTTCATAATACACAAGATTCGAGTAACAGTCGTGGCAGTTGATCTCTTTGTGTAGACAGGGCCTAAATTTTGCGACAATCAAAACAATTCTTGTATTGAATTTATAGAAATTTTTGCAAGTGTTCTTGTCATCATATTAATAGTATGTGGTTTATGCTCTGTTCTTGTCCTCTGTCTTTTAGTTTGGTTAATCCGATCGGGGTTGTGACTGGAAAAGGGGCTAAAATCTAGGTCCATTTGTTCTAGTTTCATTTAAACATTAAGCAGAGATAAGAAATATATGCTAAAAAAGTTTAATAGTATAATAGAACGATAATTCGGAAGCAAAGTTGCTTATCGTGATTGGTTGATTATGTTAGGTACCTGGCCCAATTAGCACACTCACACACCACACAAGGCTCACACCACAGAGCAGAGAAGTGAACATAATGGCAAAAATGGAGACAAGTAAGGTCATCTGCTATTTGATTGAAGTCAAGGATAAACTGATAAAGAGCTACAAAGGAAAACTAGTTGCTGAAAAGACAAAGAAAAGGAAATGATAGAGAAGAGTTTCGAGGACTCCCTAACCTCCCAAGGCTACCAGCCAATTCTAACATATTTTACACGCTTCTCGGTTCCTCAACTTCCCTTTTATATCCAGGAAAACGATCCTAATTAAGTAAAACGACATCTACAACACTAGAGGTTCCGATCAGATTATTGAAGGTAAACTCTTCCACTATTTTTCTCATTTTAATTCTAATTGTTGAATTGCACAATATTTTCAATCAATATAATATTAGTAGACAATCAATCATCTACATTCATCAGATAATTTGTTTTAAGTAACTTATTAGTCGTAATCGCTGTACTTTTCTACTCTCAAGACATTTTGCTTGTATGACGTAGAACAAAACAATATTAAGACGTTTTCTTATTACACATAAAAGTTATGGAGTAATATTCCCTACTTAAATAATTAAAATAAAAGAGGTATTGAACAAACTTTTTTTTTTCTTTCCTTTTTAAAAGCCATGAAAATTCGGAACATACCTTTTGAGATTTTCCTTGCAAACTCTCACTATTCCCACCCAAATTAATAACCAAAAATAGGACACATACCCACTTTCTTTAGCTTTATAAACAGATGGGTGTGTGTGTGTATATATATATATATATTTTTGTATATATGAATGATATGTATACTTGTGCACATATATAGCTTTTGCCTATAAAATTGCTCATCAATTTCAGCTATAACAATATATGCATATTGTTATCTGCAAATTAAGCTTATTATAAAATTATTCTAACCTCATTTTTGTTAAGTTCAACAAAACCTAATGACGTAATTAGCGCCATGGCAAGTAAAAGTACTGGTGGGATCATCATAGGCATAACTGTAGGAAGTTGGGCAAGCGTCCTTGAAAGCTTTTGAATAGTTAGTTGGCTTGCAGGTTTGAGGGCTCCCATATTCTTCAGTGCAACAATACTTTGGCTGATTGAAAGCCATGCATGCACTCATGCATGCAACAATACGTCCCTTCTTACTCTTCACCTGCAATCGCGAAGCGGGAAATTCTTTTTTAGTGAGAATATAACTTAAATTTTGTTCCTTCTTTACTCATTGCCTTCTTTTTCCTCTCTAATTTAGACTTTCAATTCAAACCAGCAAAACAAACGTTTGGCAATTTCTTATAGTTTGTGTTCAAGAAGTGTGTTCATTGTGTTGGGCTTGTTCCAATCAAGTGGAGGTATATAGTTATGGTTTTTGTTATTGAACAGGAATGCAGACATACTTTTTGTGATTTGGTGAGGGTATATGAGATACTCACCTGTAGTCCTTTAGGACACCTTCGGTTCAAGTCCGAAACACACTGAACTGCCTTGCAAGAGTAGGAACCCGACCCAGAACCGCCATAAGGGGTTATAGATACGGGCATGTTGTAACCATCAACGAGGCTGACATCGTAGAAATCCATGGGACTGTCTAGGGTAAACTCTGCTAGTGTGGCAGGAGGGGCTCCGCCCGCCCCAGCACACTTTAGCGCGCCCCCACAGTCGCCTGTGATGCATGTTCCTTTCCCTGAGTGGTCAAAAGAACACCATCGGCGGCCCCAGAACCTTCCTGACCACCCTTTGGGGGAAGTGATGTTTACAAACTCACCTGGCCGTAACTGCAGCCCACCGCCCATAAGTTGTTGTTTTCCAGCTCCGGGTTGGATCCCCGGCCATATTGTGTTCTTGCATTTGTTTTGTAATGTGAAAATAGCAGCATTTGAATAACCTATCCAAATCACCACACACACACACACACACACAAAAATGACAGATTATAAGAAAGGGTAATAATAAATCATAACAATAAAAGGGTAACCCATGAAGGGAAATGAATTTCGTCCTTGGTTTGATTACCTAAGAGAGAGAGTGCCAAGAGGGAAAAATACAACAAAGCCATGAATGAAAGAGTTTAAGAGAGGTAGAGAGTGCTTTAGAGGTGATGTAATTTGGAGGCTTTATAAATGTAGCAATGAATCACTAGAGGTGCATTTGTTTATAAAGAGGATTTGCAAACAACACAGGCTTTGTGCCTCTCAACAAAAGAGAGAAAAGAAGAAACCCACAAGCTTTTTAGGGAGTATTTGTTAAGAGGTTATATTAACGAAGTTAATAGAATGCAAGAATAAAGGGTTGGTAGTGTATGTCGTTGTGACAAGTGTTTGTATATATTTTAGTGAAAGAAGCAACAACTTACCAAATTTTGGTTCCAGTCTAAAGAGCCTCACAGAAACCGGAATTTTCTATTATCACGATTGACCAATACATGGCACAAGTCCTGTTAGAACTAACACCAAAATATTGGAGAGTTTCTGCCCACAAAAAGTTCCAACAAAAAAGGGTGAATGGTTTTCGTTCTGTGGAATTTGGCATGTACACAAGTACGGGATGATTTATTTTTTTATTTAATATTTTTCGCAAATATCCAGTTTTCACTATGATAACCTTTTTGTCTTATTTTTTAGAGTATATAAATATATATATATATATATATATATATTTTTTATCATAGCCTAATGTTATTTTTTAAGAAAATTCTATTAATATATATATATATATTTTTTATCATAGCCTAATGTTATTTTTTAAGAAAATTCTATTAATTATTCTACAACTTGGGGTTGCCAATGAGTTTTTTTTTTTTTTTTTTTTTTAATTTTTAGATATCTTGATAAACCGGGAATTCCTTCATCTCGGAGTTTGAATGATATTTATTATTTGAAATGACTCTTTCGTAATTTCATCCAAACGGGGCATTTGCTTTGAATTTGAGCAATTGATAAATTAAAATTATATATATTTATTATTTGTAATACTCTAGCTTATTTAATTCTTCATTCAATTCCTCTACACACACATTATGCATGCAAAAAACATAAGATTACATAATTCTCCTAATTTATTACTTTCATCTGACTCAATTAGAAGAAACAAAAGGGTTGAAGTGAAGAATAGGAAGGCATTTTAGGGGATGAGCCCTAACCAAAGACAAGCCTGGCTCAACCTCCATGTTCACCTTATTATTAGCCTCATGATCACCATGATCTCCAATACTGGCCTTCCAATCAAAGCATTGAACCAAAACAGCAATTGATATATTTAGCAAGCTATAAGCAAGCATTGATCCAGGACACCTTCTCCTTCCTGATCCGAATGGAACATACCTAAAATTTTGTCCCTTTTTTCCACTATTTTGATCCTCAACCTCAACCTCCTCCTCCGGGCTCGTGGGAACCAAAAACCTCTCGGGCCAGAACGCGTGGGGATTGTCCCACTGCTCTGGGTCCCTCATTATCGCGTACAAGTTTATCGCAACCATGCTCTTCTCCGGCACATCGAAGCCCTTGACCTTACACGTTTCGCGGCATTGTCTGGTCGAAATTGGCACCGACGGGTAGAGCCTTAGGGTTTCCTTGATCACTGCTTGCAAGTAAGGGAGATTTGGGATGTCTGATTCCTCTACTAGTCTATTGTTTCCAACCACTGATTTCATCTCTCCTCTGATCTTGTTGAATACATCAGGACGGTTGATGACTTCTGCTATGGCCCACTGCATGGCCTCGGCTGTTGTAGCAGTTCCTCCAATAAAAAGATCCTAACCCCACATCATGAAAATCGAGGTACTGTTAAAAATGCTTTTCAGCTGTGTCCAACTATGACTATTCTTTCATTCAATAATTAAAAGGATATATAACTATGTCCTTTTTAATATAAGAGAGAAAGAGATGACTTTTTTTTCCTTGAGGGACAGATCAAACATTACAAGTTCAATTCCTTTTTCTTTTTCTTTTTCAATGCGCAATAAATTCAAGACTCAACTTTTATATGTTACAGTACAAAACAAAAAATATATCACAGTATTAGAACTTTCACACGCTATATTAAAACTCTCACATATTACAGTTTTTTGTTTCAACTTGAAGACTCTGTTCATAATATTTAATGAAATTACTAGGTTATAGATTGTAAGAACAAGGCTTCTGAGAAGTAAAAATCAAGTTTAGATATTGTGTTTTATAGCAAGAAGAAAATGTCTACATATTAGGTCCTAGAATCCAAAATTAACTGCATTTGAAAACAAGTATACAAATAGTTGCAAGCATTACTTAGCGATAGAACCAGACTCTGACTCCACCTAAAAGTGAAGAGTTCGAATACCCATTCTAAGTTCAAAAAAAAAAACAAGTATACAGAAATATAATAAAAATTAATTACAGAAAATAACTCTTAAATTATAAAAAAATAATATTGACAAAGCCAAGAAGAGAGCTATGTATTGAGTTGGCCTACTTCTGTTTTACCACAAGCCCAGCAGCATAATATACGAAAGAAGATCGGGTTTTTTTTGTTTTTTTTTAAAGAATTCACATGCAATAAAAGTTGAGTTCAAATAATAAGCTAAAGTAATCATCATTCTCAGAAAGAAAGCTAAGCCAACAATAATGGGTTTTTTTTCTTTTTGGAACCATAATTCCATAGTGGGTTCTAGTAATCATGAAAAAGAATTACTTACGAGCAAGAAAGCTTTGACATGGGTTCTAGTAATCTTGACCTCAGCCTTGTCATCCTTATACACTCTCAACAATATGTCCATCAAATCTTTATCCTTTCTCTCCCAACCCTCTTTCTCTCCTCTCTCCTCATGTTCCCTCATCATCCCTTCCAACAATTCATCATATCTCATAGTCACATCTATGGCTTGTTTCCCATATAACCAAAACCCTAATCTCCTCAAAGGTCCCAACACATCACCAAAGCACACCTTGGCAGCCAACTCAAGTGACTCCTTCACCAACTCCCTCACCCTCTCTGCCGCGTTGTCGCCTTCTGAACAACTGGTGCTCATCGCCATCCGGCAAATACTATTGTTGGTCAACCTCATCAGGTCGGCCCCCAGGTCAACCTCCTCTCCTCTGAGGCTGCTCTCTAAGAGCTTTTGTAAAAGCCTCTCTATCTCCTCATGGCGGATTGATCGGGAGCGCTCGAGCTGCCGAGGAGAGAGGAGCTCGGTCATGCAAAGTTTCTTCATAAACCGCCAGTACTCACCGTAGGGCGTGGCAAAAAACCCTAGGTTTTTGTAAGGGAGCTCGTCGGCAAAGGCAAAGGAGGGGCGGGAGGCGAAGGAAAGGTCATGAGTGTGGAAGAATTCCGCAGCAGTAGAGGAGGAAGAGACAAGGAACATGTTGGAGGCGCCAAGGCGCAGGCGAAGGAGGGGCCCATAGGCGGCAGAGAGGATGTGGAGGGACTTAGGGAGGGAGGATGTCAAGAGGTGGAGGTGGCCAACAAGCGGGAGGGATGGCGGGCTTGGGGGGAGGTGGAGGGGGGTGGATGGAGTTCCATTCTTGGTTATAAAGGATCGAAGGAAGATGACGGAGATGAGAGCGAGGAGAGAGAAAAGGAGGTAGTATTGTGTGTCTGTTAGGGTTATCATGGTTGGAACTTGGAAATATGTTAAGCTTCAAGGAGTATATGTTGATATAGCTCACTTTCATACAAAGTTTTTATAGAAGCTCTTTTGCAGGTATAAAAGGGTGGAGATACTTAGGCCTATTGTCGCATTATTGAATAATGGATTAAATTTTATAATTTGTAAAAATTTTTTACACTATATTACCCACAAAAATCAATAAAATAAATTATAGTATTTTTTTAAATAATTTTTATGTGGTATATTTTAATTCACAATAAAAAAAAGTGGTACCTTAAAGCACCCGAAAAGATACTGTGCTAGAAATAGTAACACTATTTGCATATCGTCTTCAACCTTATCTTCTTGGAATAAAAGTCTTAAAACTTGACGTTTAGGTAGGGACATGCAACATTATATCGTTTTGCATAGGGACAAAAAGAATGTTACTTTTCCATCTTTTAAATCATTCTGCTTTTACAATTTGATTCAAAGGGAGGATTTTTTTCCTTCAATGACACGTCATATAAATTTAGAATCCGGGAAGGTCTTGTTGGATCAAAATTTAATGTATAGGCTAATATATTAAATGAATATAAATTAAAGGTTATTAGATAAGATTATCTAATTAAAAGTAATTAATTTGAGTTTTAGGCTTTTAATGTATCATTAAGTGTGGGTCTTTTATGTGTAAAGATTAAAAATATAATTATTAATTTTATGATGGGTTAAATTAGTAATTAAGGATAATTGTTAGAGTTTAGCAATTATATAAAGGGGTTGTGGTCCCTAAGTTAGTACGTACATTATTTTTCTGTTCTCATCTATAGAGAAATTACAGAGCATTCTGAGAATGAGGATTTACGTACTAGACTTGAAAGATCATCAACCTACAGACTCAAGAATCACATTCAGTCCATGGATTCAGGTTAGCTTCCGCATCTTATTAATATTCTTGATGATTTGACATGAACGATCTTGAGTGATGATGGTTTTCATCACAATTTTATTCTAACAAGTGGTATCTAGAGCCTCTTCATGTTAAATCATTGAAAATCAATAATTTTTTTTAGATGTGATTTTTATTAAAAATTCTCAAATTTAATAATCTATGGTTTCTTTGAAATTTTAAATTTGAGAACAGTTATTTAAAATTTTGGTTGAATTATTCAAGGAATACATTATTGTATTCATATACATACATATATATATATTCAATCTATGGCATATATATGTATATCGATTCAGTGGTTGTGAATTTTTTTTTTTATATTGTCAAATACGGCACACATGTCAAAAAAAATCATTATATATATATATATATATATTAAGTTGAATTCTTTAAGATTCAGTTTTGCAGATTTTTTTTTTCTTTTGACTGATATGTACGGCATCACATCTGTCGAAAAGTTCAGCAAAAAAAAAAAAAAAAAAAATCAGAAGGCGGTTTTGTAAAGATTTTGTTATACATAATATATATATATATATAAATATGTATGCAAATATTGAGGATTGATTGGTGTTAAGAATTTGGAAACTTTTTTTTCGTTTGATTGTGAAATACGGCAGCAAAGCTGCCGAAAAGAGAAAGCGAAAATAAATACATATATATATGTTATGGGTTTTGGCTGGCTGCTGGCCTTGCCACCATCGGCGCCGGTTGTTCGCCGGCCGGAGAAGATAGCCATGGCCATGGCTACGGCACAAGCTTCAAGCGGCGTGCAGGTTCCCAGCAACCAGCAGGCGCTGGGGATTTTTTTTTAAAGTTTTGGGCTTTGGCCCAACACTTAAAAAGAAAATTCAGTTGTTAATACACGAGCCCAGTACTGGATAAACAGCAAGAAGAAAGACCCGTGACCAGCTCTCACCCAGGGGCTAAACCCCTAGGTGACTCGAATTTCAAAAAAAAAAAAAAAGGAAATAAAGGGGCTGGTTTGGATCTGGGTAGGGTTCTTCCAACCCGGTCTAGCCCCGACCCAGTCAATGTTGACTTTAACTAGTTGACTTTGACCTATTTTTTTATTTTTTTTAAATTACTTTTATTATTTTAATTTTGGTCATTTTTTATGCAATTTTAAATTCAAATATTGGTATTTTATATATATTTTGAGATGAATTAATTGAAGCAACATGTCACCAAAGTGGTCTCTCTTGTGGAAATTAATTTGTTTTGAAATATAAATGGTTGTGTTCATGCAACTTATGTAAATATTGACCGGCCCAAAGGAAGGCAATATTTGACAGAATTGCATGTACACCTGTGGTGATAAACACGTGATGATTATTCGGTTTTACATGTAAACAATAAATCGGCCCAAAGGAAGATTTATTGTTTGACATGTTCTTATTGTCAGTGTTTGATTACTACACCAAGATATCACTTGCGAGTTAATATTTCTGTCCAAAGACTAAATATTAATGGAGTGCCCGATATCTTAAGATGGAGTTACCTTTATTTGGATTTATTATTGTTATTATAGATTCTTATGAGTGCTTGTTTTGGTTTTGTTTATTTTGTTCTCTATTTCAGCTACAAGTTATGCCTCTAATATTACTGCCAACATCAATTCAATTCCTATGCTGAATGGTAGCAACTTCAAATCATGGCAAGAGAACCTCCTAATAGTTCTCGGAGTCATGGATCTTGACCTTGCGTTAAGGGTTCCTTCTCCTGCCCCTCTTACAGATAAAAGTTCCTTTGATCAAAAGAGAGACATGGAAAGGTAGGAGAAGTCAAATCGCATGTGTATGATGATCATGAAGAAGGCCATTCTAGAAGCATTCAGAGGCACTATATCGGAAACAATAAAGACAGTCAAAGAGTTCCTCGAGGACATTGAGAAGAGATTTGCCAAAAATAAAAAGGCTGAAACTAGTACACTTTTGGCAAACCTCATCTCAATGAGATATAAAGGTAAGGGGAACATTAGAGAGTACATCATGGAGATGTCTCATCTTGCTTCAAAATTAAGAGCACTTAAGCTTGACATTTCTGAGGACTTGCTAGTGCATTTAGTTCTTATATCTCTTCTTGCATATTTCAGTCAGTTTAAGGTGAGCTATAACTGCCAAAAGGAGATTTGGTCTCTTAATGAGCTCATGTCACATTGTGTGCAAGAAAAGGAAAGGTTGAAGCAAGAAAAGACAAAGAGTGCTCACTTGGCTAATACTTCCAAAGACAAAGGGAAGAAAAGGAAGAAGCATAAGGAAGCTACAGTTACGGCGCCTCAAAAGAAGCAACATAAGAGATCGGTTGATCCGGAAGGTACGGATTGTTTCTTCTGTGGAGCTGCAGGACATAAAAAGAAGCATTGCACCAATTATCATGTATGGCGTGCCAGAAAAGGTATGCTTCTTAATTTGGTTTGTTCTGAGGTTAATTTAACTTCGGTACCTGAACACACTTGGTGGATGAATTCTGGTGCAACCACTCACATCAGTGTGCCTATGCAGGGATGCCTGAGATGCCGAAAGTCAAATGATGGTAAAAGATACATCTACGTGGGGCGATGGCAAGAAAGTTAAAGTTGAAGCAATAGAAAAATTTAGATTATTGTTAAAGACTGGATTTTATTTGGATCTTGATGAAACATTTATTGTACCATCTTTTAGACATAATTTGATTTCTATCTCTGCTTTGGACAAATATGGTTATTCTTGTTCATTTAGAAATGGAAAATTTAGTTTGTTTCATGATTCAAAATTAGTTGGTTCCGGTTCTTTATCAGGTTACGATAATCTTTATTTACTTGATACAATTGCTTCATGTAATGAATCCTTGCAATTAAGTACACGAGATATAGAAAGAAAATTAACCAATGAGAATTTAGCTGCGTTATGGCACAAGAGATTGGGTCATATCTCCAGAAGGAGAATGAGAGAGACTTATGTCAGACGAAATTCTTGACCCCTTAGACTTTACAGATTTTGATATTTGTGTTAACTGTATTAAGGGGAAACAAACCAATAAAAGGAGATTTGAAGCCAACATGACTTTGGACGTCTTAAAACTTATACATACAAACATTTGTGGGCCATTCCCTACGGCTTCTTGGAAAGGTCAACAATATTTTATAACGTTCATAGACGATTTTTTCAGATATGGCTACATATATCTCATTCATGAAAAGTCACAGTCGCTGGATGTGTTTAAAAATTACAAGGATGAAGTTGAAAATCAACTCAACAAAAGGATTAAAAGCGTCAAATCTGACCGTGGTGGTGAATACTATGGTAGATATGACGGTTCAAGTGAACAACGTCCATGACCGTTTGCTAAGTTCCTAGAGGAAAGTGGTATCGTCCCACAGTACACTATGTTGGGTTCGCCCACTATGAATGGTGTTGTTGAAAGACGAAACATGACACTTAAGGACATGGTGAGGAGTATGATTGCTCATTCTACCTTACCAGAATCACTCAGGGGAGAAGCACTTAAGACTGTAGTATATATCCTCAACAGGGTTCCAACTAAAGCAACTATCAAAACCCCTTACGAACTTTGGTCGGGCAAGAAGCCTAGTCTAAAGCATCTGCATGTTTGGGGATGTCTAGCTGAGGCAAGGCCTTGTAGGCCTAATGAAAAGAAACTGGACTTAAGGACGGTTAGTTGTTATTTTATTGGATACTCTGAAAGATCTAGGGGGTACAAGTTTTATGATCCCATGACCAAATCAATATTTGAAATGGAAAATACCTGGTTCTTTGAGGATGTTGAGCTTGCGGGGGGAGATATGGTTAGGGACTTTGTCTTTGAAGAGGAATATGTTGATATTCTCACAGCTATTATTGACATTGATCAGGTTCTTACTCCTGACAACGTTCAAGAAGCAGACCCAAATTAAGACAATATGGGAGAACCTCCAATTCCAAAAATTGTTCCAGAAGAACAAACTCAACCACCTCAAGAACCTATGCCATTAAGGAGATCCACTAGAGAAATAAGAAGTGCGGTGCCAAATGATTACATTGTATTTCTCCAAGAACATGAGTATGACATTGGTATAGTGGAAGATGATCCAATCAACTTCCGTCAAGCCATGGAAAGTTCTAGATCTCAAGAGTGGATTAATGCCATGAATGAAGAGATAAAGTCTATGAAGGACAATGACGTTTGGGATCTTGTCCCATTGCCTAAAGGTGCGAAACCCATTGGTTGCAAATGGATATTTAAGACCAAGAGGGATTCAAAAGGCAATGTGGAGAGGTATAAGGCTCGTCTTGTCGCTAAAGGCTTTACATAAAAAGAAGGCATTGATTATAAAGAGACTTTCTCACTAGTTTATTCGAAAGACTCTTTTAGGATTATAATGGCATTAATGGCTCATTTTGATCTTGAGCTTCATCAGATGGATGTTAAGACTGCGTTTCTCAATGGTGACATTGATGAAACAATCTATATGGTGCAACCAGAAAACTTTGTGTCGAGAGATGCAAAGAAGATGGTTTGCAAATTAAAGAAATCCATATATGGGCTTAAGCAAGCTTCTCGTCAGTGGTATTACAAATTTCATCAGGTTATCATCTCGTTCGGTTTTGATATGAATCTGGTCGATGATTGTATATACCACAAGTTCAATGGGAGAAAGTATATTTTCCTGGTTTTATATGTCAATGACATTTTGCTTGCCAGCAACGATATAGGCTTATTGCACGAAACCAAGAGATTTCTATCAAAGAAATTTGAGATGAAGGATCATGGTGACGCTTCTTTTGTGCTGGGTATACAGATACACCAGGATCGCTCTCGGGGTATTTTAGGATTATCATAAAAGGGCTATATCGAAAAGGTTCTCAATAGATATGGCATGCAGGATTGTAAATCAGGTGATACCCTTGTGGCTAAGGGAGACAAGTTTAGTCTCAATCAATGCCCTAAGAATGATTTTGAGGTTAAGGAAATGCAAAAGTTCCTTATGCATCAGCAGTAGGGAGTCTAATGTATGCTCAGGTTTGTACACGTTCGGATATTGCGTACGTTACAGGGACGTTGGATAGGTACTTAAGCAATCTTGGAAAGGATCATTGGGTAGCAGCCAAACTAGTCTTGAGGTATTTACAGAGAACAAAGGACTACATGCTCACATATCGGAGGTCGGAACAGCTAGAGATCATTGGGTATACTGACTCTGATTATGCTGGATGCCAAGATAGTATGAAATCTACGTCAGGCTATGTCTACCTTCTGGCTGGAGGTGCTGTCTCTTGGAAAAGTGCTAAACAGTCTCTTATAGCATCTTCTATGATGGCAGCAGAGTTCATAGCGTGTTATGAGGCGTCCAATCATGGAATATGGCTGCGAAATTTTGTCACAGGGCTACGCATAGTGGACAGTATTCAACGACCATTAAAGTTATTTTGTGACAATAAGTCAGCAGTTTTGTATTCCAACAACAACAGGAGCTCGACAAAGTCAAAACATCTAGAGATCAAGTTCCTGGTTGTGAAAGAAAGAGTTCAGAGTGGACAGTTGTCTATATAGCACATTGGCACAAACTCCATGATTGCGGATCCGCTTACTAAAGGATTGCCACCCAAAATGTTTTATGAGCACACTACTTGTATGGGTGTCATATCATTTTAGGATATTTAGTTTTAGTGGGAGTTTATAATTTTAAATGCTCTTATGATATAGACATTTTTTAGTTATTTCAGTTTATGGATATTTTAAGATTATTTTCTGCATAAATAAAGTTTTCAGTTTATTCACACTCTGATTTTGGTATGGTTTGATCTCACTAAGGTATTAAGGTGGACCAATTGGAAATAGGCATGTTATGATCACATTGCATGAAATTTTCATGCTATACATCTATGCTTGATCTTGTCGTTAGTTGTATTGGTATATGTGATCATTGATGGTCTAGTTACGACATATGTGACGAATGTCGTTTTGGTCCTATATTTATATGGTTAATGAACAAGATTGTTGAGGTGCATAAGTTTTTGATAGCAAAATTCATGAGCTCATAAGATATAATTCACATTTATAAAGTTTCATATATAGCCCAAGTGGAAGATTGTTGGATTAAAATCCAATATATGGGCTAATGTAATGACCGAGGAAACGTCATCAATAAAACCTAATATTTAATTAGGTTTAATTAATGAATTTATTCTAAAAAATATGAAATTTTGTAAAAATAGTAATTTTTGTGAAAATTACAATAAAATATGAATGAGCGGCATTGATTGCAAATTTTATGGCATATGTAATGCAATGGTGGATATTGTAAAATACAAATTTTATGAGTTTGATGACTCAGAGATTTGTGCATAATATCCATAAAATGAATTTCATGTCACAATTAATTGTGAAATTGTGATATAAATGAATGGACGATTAGAATGTAAATAGGACATAGAGGTTGTCCAAACCCTAACCGGGGGTAAAAGGGAGGCCAGAGCAGTATAAGAATACTGCTAAATAAAAACGCAGATACGAAAAATGTCACGATTGACCTCCAAAAGTGAACGAAAAGTAAGTTAAATATTTTTATACAATCTAAGGATAGAAAGTATACTAAATTGACCACGACAGTATAGGAAAAATACTGTGTAGTAAAAAATTACACAGTATAAATTTTTAATTCCATAAAGTGGACATTTGCTTGAATTCTATTGGGCCAACAAGCCATGTAATGTGGCCCAATAAGATGAGGACACCTAGGGTAGTCTAATGGATGACCATGAGTCATCAAATGTGATAAGGAAGCATTTAAGGCAAAGTTATCACAAAATTTCATTTCCTTTCTTTTGCTCCAAGATCCAGCAGCCATAACCAAGCTTCCAAAAAAATTTTCTCAGCCCCCAAACTTTACAAAAATGGCCCCAAACAAGTTTTACAAGCAAGTACAAGGATTTCCCACAAGTTTTAAGGTAAAATCCTAAACTTTTTAATGAGTTTTCAAGGGATTTTTCATGGGTAAAGATGAAAAATTAATCCATGGTATTTTTGTATGGAAAGGAAGCCTAGGAGGGAGTTCAAAGGAACTTTGAAGGCTGAAATCCAAAAAGTGTCATTTGGGTAAGTTTTAAGTTTTAAAGTTTTGAAATTTTGTAAATTTTATTTTGATTTTTATTACTTTGAACCTATGTGGGTTCTTGAGCATGTATTTGATGGAATTTCATGTATATGTGATGAATGGAAAGTTTAAGTTGTGAAACTTTGGTTTATAGTGCACAATAACAATTTTTGCAAAAAGTGTTGTTTTTGTAATTTTGATGTTAGACTTTGCAAAAGTGATGTTTGAGCATGAGAATCTTTTGATTAAGGCATGAAATGGTTTCTGCAGGGATAGAATTGTAATTTTTAAACGGATTTTTGTAAAAATACCATAGGGACTAAATTGAAAGAAAAAGTTCCTTCTTGACAGATTTGAAAAATAACCAAAAACACCACTGTACAATGAGATTTTGGGAAGAGTTAAAACATAAAAGTTGTAGATCTCGACGAAACTGTCAGGCATTATGGACGGTTTGTCGAAAAACTCAATCGTTTGTGACTTTTTGATTTTTCAAGAATATGTTAAAAGTGAAAAAAATGTTAAATGGCAAAAATATCATTTTTCAAAATGATTTGAGGTATGGTACCTCAAGTAAAAATGATCCTTGAGAAAAATAGGAAATGTTGATGCAAAGAAGTAAATTTTAGTCCCAGGGGCAAAATCGTCAAAATTTTCAGTTCAGGGACTAAACCACAAAGTTTTATGAAAATGGGGCATAATTGAGAAATAAAGAGATTTGACCCACTAGGGTGTTATTTTGAAATTAGTATGTGGTTATTTTCATAAGAATAACGAAATCGAGCTCGGGAAGGTTAGTGGACCCACGAAGGACAAAATCGTCATTTTGTCCAAATAACCCGAACCTCTTTGAAATGTTTCCAATGGAATAAAAAAATGACTAGAAAGGTTCCCGCCCTTCGTTAGAAACGATAGGGTAAAGTTAGATAGAAATAAGAAAAAAAAAACAGTGGTTTTTAGAGTTATACATAGTAATGCAACTCAATTTATTAACTAACGGATGTTTCGTATCGAAACATAGTAGAATTTGGCTAATGGCTTTGTAATTAGCCAACAGGATCCTAGGAGTCTAGGAGAGGGGAAATCGAGGTTAAGTTGCCCGAAATTCGCATCAAGTAAGTACCATTCCTACCTACAGTATGAAATGTAGGTTTAGAAAGAAATGTATGTATATGTATACCTGTGCGTATAATTAAGCGTAAACTTGTATATTTGACATGATATGAATACCTAGGGGTATAGTCATGTATGAATAATTGTGAGCATATTAATGTGTACCAGTGTGTATAAGATGTTATGTACCTGTGTGTACAATAATGAAAATGAGCATGTGTACCATGATTTTGTACCTGTGTGTATAATATGTTATGTACCTGTGTGTACAATAATAAAAATGAGCATGTGTATCATGATTTCGTATCCGTGTGTACAATGATAAATATTTGAGTATGTATAAAGTAGGTATCTGTGTGTATATTTTATGTTAAGTACCTGTGAGTACATTATGCTATATACCTGTGCGTATATTAATGTGTACCAGTGTGTATATAAAGTAAGCACCTGTGTGTACTATGCTATGTAAGAGAATTTATGTTTCATGGATAATATGTGATTATCACTTCATATATGGTATGTCAACCATAATAAATGGACTGGTAAATGTATCACTAGAAATTAAGAAAAGTGTCGTACCGACTCCTAACTCAAGGGGAGTTTAAAGGATATGTTACGGTCACGGTGTTACGTAGACCTAAATGAAATTGCGCAATGGTACGAATACTTAGGCCCTAGTAAAGATAAGAGATGATGAGGATAAAGAAAGTTTATAAGAAAGCATAATTGATTCATGCATTCATGTGAATATCCATGTGGGATTTATGGGACTTACTGGGCGTTAGCTCATTAAGTATTTCATATTGTAGGTATTCCGAAGAGAATGTCAGAATAAGTTCAAATGGTGAGCTGGCGGAGGGGTGGATGATGTGCAAATTGGGTATAGAGTCCGCTGCTATAATGTTTTCCGCTATGTATGTTTAAAGTTATTTTAATATGAAATGTTTAAAAGAAAGATGTTATAAAAGTAAAAGTATTAATTATGTAAATACAAGTATGTGAAGGTATTTTGGGAGTTACCAAAGTTAATGTAAGTAAATTATTTATTTCTGTCTTTTAAAAAAAAATTTCCTAAATTTTTGCCTTAAAGTAAGTAAGAAAGAGTTTTATCACAGCCCGAAAAGGCGGGTTGTGACAGCTAATATATTAAATAAATGTAAATTAAAGGCTATCAGATAAGGTTGTCTAATTAAAAGTGATCAATTTAGGTTTTGGCCTTTTAATGTATCATTAAGTGTGGGCCTCCTATGTGTAGAGACAAAAAATATAATTACTAATTTTATGATTGGCTAAATTAGTAATTAAGTATAATTGCTAGGGTTTAGCAATTATATAAAGGGGTTATGGTCCCCTAGTCAGTACGTACATTATTTTTCTGTTCCCATATACAGAGAAATTACAGAGTATTCTGAGAATGAGGATTTACGTACTAGACTTGGAAGATCCTCAACCTACAAACTCAAGAATCACATTCAATCCATAGATTCAGATTAGCTTCCGCATCTTATTAATATTCTTGATAATTTGACATGAACGATCTTAGATGATGATGGTTTTCATCACAATTTTATTCTAACATGTCTATGACAATTATTTCATAATAAATATTCCTATTTGGACAAACGATTTAAGGCCGGTTCGTTTATGCATTTTCCCGATTGTAGACGGTACTGGAAACAAATATACTAAAGTCGAATATATAACCGAGCAATATCTAAAACAATAAACAAACCAATTAAACCATTGCTTCCGTCAATGTATATATATGTATATATATATATATATATGAGAGATTTCTAAGTACACTTTTCCGCTTGATGTGTGCACTTTTTTCCCTGCTTGTTGGGCACCTGTTGCTTTCACTTTAGCAAAGCCAATCAACGTCGAGTCATAAATTTTTACTTCTTAATTAGCCATTTGTATATGAATATACAGCCATAGTGATCCGTTCCCCTTATTCTTCTTCTCTTGAGTAGGTTGAAAGTTCCTTGTAGGAAAATTAGGAGGAGTTTGAGATTGAACTAATTTTTTTACAGTATTTTCTCTCGTATGTTACAATATTTTAGTTTTTATTTACGGTTTCAACTACGTTCTCAAACATTCTTTATAGCAGTTCCAATTGTTTTACTCATTCGTTCAACATAATTTGGCTTAGATCAGCTGATCGTTTAGCAATTGCTGCCCAATGTTGCCTAAAACTCAGAATTTGCTTAATAGTTCTACAAAAAAGATGATAATGGAGTCATTAAGTTGGGAACTCATTAGAGAGCAGGTGGATCTTAATGTTAATTAGGTTGTATACCATTTCACAGAGTTGAATATCAAACATAATACTTTGATGTGAAAATAGGCTTAAATTTTTCACAAAAATAGTATGTTTAAAACTCAACTCTGTACGAGTGTTATTCCGCTAATTTATCATGAATCCTGCATGAATTGGTTGGACTTATCACTTTGTCGGGTAAATGAGAAGAATGACATTTTTAGAGAGTTGAATTTCAAATGAAGGATTTTTATGAAAAATTGAAGACTAATTTTCAAACGCATAAATAGCTAAACTTGAAATGTGGTACACAATTTAATAATTTATACGCCTTTTAGGGGAGTATTAGTTAGAACTAATAATTGGAACCAATTTTGGATGAAAACACTGTAGCATGTGAAACTGCAGCATACTTTTTTTCTTCACCATAACATGTGAGAGTTTTACACTGTAGCAACCAAATGTTTTGGTTCTAATTCACATTGTCAAACACCATATTTGTTTTGCTCACTTAGTTTGATAGGGTCCACTGTTTTAGTGAGAGAAAAAACAGTTATGTATTTATGTATGTGTATGGTTAAACAGTATTGCTGGAGAAATTTGAACGAAGATGAAAATTAGAAGAAAATAAATGCGGGTGCTGAGAAAGAAAAGCAGAGAGTTTATTACTTTAATTAAGCAAATCCCCTAGAACAGAAACAGGTAAAGTGAAAATAAAAAATAAAAATAAGTACACTTAGTTCATACAACATTCATTAATAAACTGCTTTAGACGTAGACTTGAATTGGTTCCTGAAAATTATAAATTAAAGTTAAAACTTATTTTTCTAAAAAGCTTTCAAGCTGCATCAATATGCTTCTACAGCTCTACTTCTTCATGACGTCACCTGCATGAAAACAAATGAAAACAAATATAAATCAGCCAATCATAGGATTTTTTTTTCAACCTTATTGATAAAAGTCCTAATTCCTCTTTCTTTCTTTTTTTTGATAGAATATCAAAATAAGATTTGTTAAACAAGTGTATGTGTGCCATTTTTTATTATATGCTACAACTTTGTGATCAAAACTGCAAATCAATTAGTGGTTAATAGGGTAAAGAAGAGGGTTACATGGGGCAAAGTTGGCAGTGCACTTTTGGGGGAGCTGGAGGGCCATGTTCCGGTCCACACCGGAGATTGGAGGCCCATTGATGAGAACACACAAGCAAGGCTGGCCTAGGGCTATAAGGGAATTACAGCAGGCTTCGCTCGGAGGAATGGGGCTAAGAGGAGCGACCGCAGCCCTGCAAGGTATTAGCCTAATTAGCGCACTGAAGAAAGTGCTAGTACAAGTGCCTTGCTGCGGCAGGCCTTGTGCCTCCGCTCTTGCTCTTATCATTGTGGTTGTCAAAACCAACATAAACACCAAAACTAGCACAACCATAGTTTTACAATGCTTCATTTTCCCCCCCTTTTTTTGCATGCCTCTTTTTATCCAACGTAATATACTAGAGTCCTATGTAGTTTCCTAGGATTTTAGTGTTGCACCAATTGGGTGTCTTAGGATTTGGATTATATAAGAAGTTGGGGCTTGTTAAGTTATGTCATTATGCATTGCCATCCTAACCCAAATATCACAATTCCAATGCATTTTTTTTTTTTTTGACAGCGTTAATTATCTGAAATTTTCCCAAGAAAGACAATTGGCGTGCAAGAAGAACAGTTGTTCAAGTCAAATTTCGTGACTTATTTTGCAGTTTTGTGAGTGCATTTTTTGGTGGAATATAGGTAATGAATGGTTTGACTTAAAATTTGGTGGTTAATAAAAAAAATAGTTACTACATTTTTTTTTTTGAGAAATGAACGAAGATAAAGTTGCCCAATTCCCAAATCAAAAGGATTTTCGGATACTTTAATCATGTGATTAACATAAACAATAATGCGATCGCATAAGAAATATGAATAAATCTTTGTGAATGATAAGAAGCAAGTGAGCAGAGTTCAACTTTTTCCATTCTAACCCCATGTCTCCTCCCTCTACTACCTAATTAACTCTCTCACAGCCAACGCAAAGAGAATGTTAGAAGAAAATAATGAAAAAAAAAAGTGCTTAGTTAATCTATCTTTACAGCTCAAAGCTATCAAGGGGCCTCACTGAAAAAATTTCAACGTGTTTATCCATAAAAGAATGTAATGAGTTTAAGAGGAAAAGTAATGGAATAGAATAAGCATTTTCTAGAGTTTACTTATTTATTAAGTGATGGGATGAGAGATAATCTAATTTTTAACTATTAAACTTAAAAATGGAGTCTTTATTAATGCACCAATTGTTACTTGCTAACGATACTTGCATTAATCATAAACCTTGTTAAGAGTTCATTCTCTTGTTAGAATTATTGTCAAGATCATCTCTTACGCCATGAAATTAATGAGAGATCATTAAATTAATGACAATTTAGTTATGTGCATGGGAAAGATTCTAATTAATTTTATGTTTTGGACAGTAAAATTATGGTACAACACTTAATATAAAAACTCATCATGTATATTTGTTATTTGTTCAACACTGCCGTATAAAAGTTTATTATCAAGCAATAGTAGTATTTTTATTTTTATTTTTGAAGGGAGTATTTTTATTTCTAATGTGTTTATAATTTAATTTTAAAATTCAAAACTTACTTGTGAACAAAATAAGATCCTTGATAGGTACCATACACATATTTTATGTTCTAACTATATAAAAGGCTCAATAAGTACTCTTCATCCATCAACCAAAATGAGCGTTTTGGTTTGGTCCTCCACTTTCTTTTTTTTTTTTTTTCTTTTCAAGCTTTTCCCCCTTTATTTTTCCCCTAAATTTACATGTTTTGTCTCTTTGTTTTCCCTTTTTTTTGAATTTGACCAACAAATCCCCTTTTTATTTTTGACTCCTTTTATTATTGTTTCCCCCTTAGAGTTTTATCTACTCATTTTTCTCGTATCTTTCTTTTGACTTTTCTTTTAAAATTTTATAACACACTTTTGGCATTCAAATCAAAATTATTCGTCTTCTTCAAAACACTCTTTTTATTTTTTGATCCTTTTATTAAAGTAATTTTTTTCAAATGCATCCCATTTAAATATTTTTCCTTGTCATTTTTTAAAATAATAAAAAATTTAACAAATTAACTACACACAAGTGTTAGCACGTGCTTCCAGACTAGTGTAGGTCGCAGTATTATTCAAATCTGATGGGACCTATTTAAATTTATGGTCATATACAAAGCTAAATATATTAATCAGTATAAATGAGAATGTTGAATTTAATTATCCACCAATCTTGCAATCGAAGTATTACAAAAAAAAAAAAAAAGAGACAAATGAAAGCATTAGAGCAAAAGTGCTGCAGGCATCGCGCTACCGTAAACACCACACCAAAGTCTACTTAAGTGAAGAGTTTGAATCCCCATCTTTAAGGTTTTTTTTTTTTTTTTTAAAGTATTAGAGCAAAAGAGAAAGAATTAAGCTTTTAGGCTTATATTTTGTTATTAACTTATATTGATATAACAAAAATATGACATCTTTCTATGACATGCTCTTACCACGAACTTTAATTAAATTGATAATAACTAACAAATCATTCATGAGCTTTAATACTATTCAATAAAAATCATATTCATATTCAGGATGGACTTTAATTTAGTGTTTATCTAAAATGTTTATTCAACAATGAATTTGTGAGTTGTTGTATTGTTTTGGTCTCTTTTGATTTTATGCTCTTTCTATTTGGAAGATAATTTATAAAAACAAACAAACAAATATATAAATAAAAAGACAACCGTTCATCATGGTTAAAAAAAATTGAATTAATATAGCTGAATGACAGTTTAGGAACACAGTTCAAACTAAAGTTGATTTGAAATTCAAGCATGTGGAACAAATAATATAGAAAAGGATTATTAACACTGATGGCCATAAACTTTAAGGTATCCCTCACTTTGTCCTTTAAACTTTAAAAATTACAATTTTACCCTTTAAACTTTCAACACTTCTCATTTTACCTTTGAATTTTAAAAATGACTATTTTGTCCGTAAACTTTCAAAGCTCTTCTGACTGTCTCCTAAATTTTCAATTTATGTTCAATTAGATGGAATTAAGCTCACGCAATCCACATATAGTCACCTATAAGAGCAAAAATGAGATTTTATCACTCTGAAGTTTTGTTTCATGTTTACACTCTCACTTGATGTCTTTTTTTTAATCTGAACTCTCATTTAAGAATAGTTTCTTTGCACATATCTTCTCATTTTAGTGTGTAGCTCATTTAATAAGTTGATATTGTTCATCGATATCTGAATTTGAATATTAAAGAAGATGAGTTATATATTAAGGATAAAGAGATATCAACCAACAATATCGAAAAGAAATGTGCATAGAAAACCTTCTTAAATGAGAGTAGATTTAAAAAAACATTGAATGAGAGTATACATATGAAACAAAATTTATGCATGATAAAAATCTCATTTTTGCCATTGCATGTGACCCATGTATAAATCACGTTGGCTTAATTCTGTCTATTTAAAAATACAAAAATTTAGAAGACAAAGTAAGATGGTCATTTTTAAAATTCAGGAGGCAAAGTGAAGAGTTTTAAAAGTTCAGGGGATAAAGTGGTGATTTTTATGCTCTAATTGGTATGAGTGAAAAGTGGAGGAAAAGACAACATTGGAAGGTTTTTGGGATAGAAATTAATACAATGGTAGGGCCGGCAATTTCGAATAATCAACCCATCACGGCCCGCTCACTAATGATGTTAATCGTGTCTTGCCGTGTTACACGTGCCATAGGCGAATCGTGTTCGTGTTTGCATTTCTGGCACGTTTATTAATCGTGTCGTGTTCGGCCTAATCTTGTCGTGCTGTAAACGTGCTGACATGAACACTACACGCAACACAATTTTGCCACCCCTATATGATGGGGTGTTTGGTCGAAAAAAATTAAAATGGAAAGGAAAAATGGGTGGAAGAATAGCATGTGGGTCCCACCAAAATTGATCTTTCCAAATATGGATGGATTTTATGGAAGAAAAGTTTGACAACAATGCAAAGAAAATAAAGTTTCCAATTTGTCCTTCTTTTCTATCAAAATTCCAACAAAAAAATTAGGCATCGAATTAGAAAAATAGCTAAATAATATTTGTACAAAATGGTAATTGTATTAATAGTAGTTCTTTCATTCCTTTGGTTTTCCTTGTAATACCAAACTAGAGAAGATAAAGTCATTTTCTTTCCACCTTCACATACCAAACAAGTAAAGGAAAAATCAAAATCTTTCATTTCCCTATAGTTTTCTTCCCTTCATATTTTTCTCTTCCCTCCTATTTTTTTTCCTTATCAAACAGAGCATTAAAGTTCATGGGGCAAAGGAAAAAACGCCCTAAAGTTCAGGGGCCAATAGCATTGATAACTCTATAGTAAAGTTGGTTTGAACTACAACTTTGTAGTTTGAACTACACTTTTGAATGGCCAATCCACAATAATCTTTGACGAAAGACGGCCAATCATATTTCATGGTCTTTGAGTTTTGCTTAAAACAGCAATCTTAAAATTCCCCTATAAAAAGCGAGAAAAAACAGCAATCTTAAGCTTATATACCTGTGTGTGTGTGCGTGCGCGCGTGCTAATGCAGGCAAACTACAATCTTTCTCATGCAGTCGATATTATTCATAGGACAAAACTGTAAATTTTAGGGTAAATTTTAGAATACTTGAGGAAAATTACTCGTATTATGTCAAGCAACTTTTGGCACTCATTAAAAGGGGGTCTCAAAATTGTGGAAAAATTTATTTAGGTAAAATGTCTAAGGAATTCTCAATCGATCAATTAACAAAGTGAACTTGTGTTGAGATCTTTAATAGTTTCATTTTCCGATGTAAAAAAATTATTTCCAACCAAATAATTCCTTCATTTTATTCAATAACGAAATTGGACACAATCTGGAATCAGAACTAAGGTCAAACATTAGAGAACGAACTAGATTAACCACCAAAGACATTTCCAAAAGGACCAACCAAATCTGCTACCATTGCATAAATTCGATATGGAATAATACGAAGAAATGTCGACGAAGTGCATTGCTAAGCAGAAGCAAACAGAAGAAAAAAAAAATGTCAGCAGGATAGTGTCCTCCAGCCACCATGATTCTGCGCTTCGGAAGACAAACACTCAGTTTCGAGGATTCTTATTTTATTGTGACCCATTTCGTAGCAATAATCACCCGAAATGGATTTCAACCATCGAAGTACTGAAATGCAAATTTCACTTGCCCTGAGTTGTGTTTTCCAATTTTATCCTTTAAGATTGATTACCGAAAGCTCTTTCTCAACATACTCGCCTGCACAGAGAGCGGGATAATTGCTGGCAAGTGGGGAATCTACAAAGTGGCCTGAGGGTTTCAACACGGCATCGGATGCTATGTGTGCAAACAACTGCATGAGAATAAACAGCTTACATGAGCTTGAGATGCTCGTGGGGTGAAACCATTGATAATTAAACTCAACAAATGCCCTTGCAGAAAAACAAAACCAAAAACAAATAGGAAGTCATAGTTTGGACGGCAACGAAATGGACGGCATTACTCACCGTGGAAGATACTCTCCACAGGCTGCGATTTTGCTCCAATGCTAGCCTGATTGCATCGGTTGTCCTGCTTGTGACAACAACTTCATGCATTCCAGCGATACAATCTCCTCCAGTCAACCATTCTATCTGCAAATAACAGCAAGTTGTAGAAGGAAGAGGCATACTAATTGCACACAGAGATTAGGGTTTCTCTTCACCCCCTTAAACAATACCATACAAATGTTATCAATATTCAGCGAACTGGCAAAGCAATGGGCAACTCCCAATCTCAATAAATAAATAACAAACTCAGGGACCAGACAACACTATTCAAGGTAAGAAATCTAATATATTTTCTACACATCATACAACGACTATGTTAATCTAATACTTTTCACTGCCTAAATTTTCACATCATAGAACGTAATGTACCCTCCTAGCTTTCTGATAATCGTACAACAAACAAAATGCCGTAAATACACTTGCCTGTTTTCCTGCCTGAATGAGAAGGCATCCCACAGGAACCTTCACCGCAACTTTTTGCCCATTTTTGAGCCATATATTTAAACCAGGAAATCTACTTCTGCCATGAATTGTTAGGAAATTAAGGTCATAGTGATATCCTGCGAAGACAGTACCCTCTTGGCCATAACGTTGAAGGTCACTCCCTGTGGGAGCTAAAAGATGCGGACCCTGAGATTTGCAAGGAAAAATGAAGTTCAAATAAGTTCCATAGAGTAAATACGAATTGGTAGTAAAAATTGGAATTAAAAATTGGAATGCAGCATTCATGCAAAGACATTTGGAAAAATTGAACATTGGTTATTTGTAAACACTTAGACATTCCTGATGTCTAAAGAAAGTGAGCAAAGAAGTAGCTACTTTTCAAAAATATCTTAAGCTCAGTCCAACTTCATGAGAGACTGAGCATGCACAGAACTTGTCTTTCAAAGCCAGGTACTTATTTCCACAGAGCATAATAAGAGCAAAGAAAAAAATGACCTGAAAGAAAAGGACCAACATACTGAACCATAAACTCGGCTCAAGATAAGAAGATAAAGAGCTGTAAATTTAAGGCGATATTCCTAAACAAGACTCAATGACAAAGAAAGATTTTCCTAGAAGAACTCCGTGACAAAGATAATTATCGTGCAATACAGAAAGAAATTAACAACAAGAATGTCAGCACTCTATTAGCTAAGTTGGAAAAAAATATCACACGGATGGATTATGTATCTAGGCATTTGTATACTTGGGGATCAGCAGAATTCTAAAACTATGGAACCAACTAGTTTCACATATTATTGTTCTCTAATTACGCCAATAATCATCACAAGTTAAGAAATCTACTAACTCAATACAAGTTGAATTGACAAAAATCCATTACCTGCTTCATCAGGGAAGTGAATGCATCCTTCGGCAAACCAAACCCAATGGCTGCCATTTCAGCAACAACCTGGAGAGAAAGCTAATAAATGAATATGGCAGCGGACAAAACGCATAAGAGGCAGAAACCAGCAAACAGACAAACCACACTACTGGCTTACCTCTATTGCCGATATCATTTTGTACCCCCAGGAGTCCATGGTATCCTTCCATTCAGGAAAGCCATCAGGAATGACGGGCTCTGCGTTTAGTTCCTAAAAAGAGGCAAAATATAAATACTGTTAGAACAAGCAACACATTGCATAAGAGTAGAAAGACAAGAAAAATGTGCAACCTTGAAGCGGGTATTTATTGGCCTAGGACCCACTCTCCACATGTAACGCCACTTGCAATCTGGCCCCTTGGGAGTGGTTGGTCTATTCTCTTCAGGCATTGCTCTTAATTTTTCTTGCATTTCTTCATCAACCAGGCTTCTCGGGACTTCCACCCCCTCTGGTGTCACCCCAACCTGTTATCCCCATTTGACACCCAGATTTAAACATCTTAGCATGCTTCTCTGCGTTAACACATAATCAACACAACATCGCACCATATAAGCTAAACAACAACATCTTAACATAAAATTAATTCTCTATTTTACTAACTCCTTTGTTGCTAACCTATAATCTCCATTGTTACAGATCCCATTTAAGATTTCCCCAATCTGAATTCCAGCCTCAAGTATTCTCACTACACACTCACCAATGCAACTTTGCAAAAAGAATAATTTGCAAGAGGGACTGTTGGAGAAATCAGAAAAGGGTTAACAGAAAGCTGTTAGAAATAGTTACTAATGCTAGTTAATTAGTGAAGTTTGCCAGATATTTAGTCAGATCTCTTAGCCACTGGTATATAGCATTTGCCACGTGTATGTACCAGATTAGATTGATTAGCTATCTGATTAGATCCTGATTAAATTGCTAACTAGTATTTTAATTTGTAAACTCTGTACAGTTTTACTTAATGAGATGAGCAGTTCAATTCCATGAAAAAGTGACACTTTCCAGCCTGAATCAATTCAAGTAAGCAACTTTGTCTCCCTATCATTCAGTGAACACACGATCTGCGCCATATTTTCTCAACAACCAAGCAAAGCACAACATAGAACGAATCCACCTCCCACAAAACCCCAAAACATAAATTCCACACACCATTTCCTCAATTACAAAACATAAAGTAATTTATTTCTTCTCAAATTCAAAGTTAAGCCAATGGTATAGAAAAATCAACTTTGTGAAAGGAAAAAAAGCCCTGAAACATTAAAAATAATCAAAATCAAAATTTCTCTCAAAACATAAAATTCCAAACGCCACTTTTCTGCAATTACAATGCTTAAACTAATTCGTTTCATCTCAAAATCAATTTCAAGCCAATAGTATACCCAGTGAATTTTCTCAAGAAAAGCAAAAACTCTAAAACACAAAAAGAATCAAAATTTCCCTAAAAAAACGCCATTGTCACCAATTACAATGCATAAGACTAATTCATTTCTTCTCAAATTCATTGTCAAGCCAATAGTATAGAAAAATCAATTTTTTCCAGAAAGAACAAAAGCCTAAAACACCAAAAAAAGAATCGCAATTTCTCTCAATCAAAAATCAAAAGCTGATGATAATCATATAATTAACAACCTAACCTGGTAATGCAAATGAGGCCTCTCCTGGAGAAGCTTGAACTCGGAAGGAGACTCGAAGTACTTCTCCATCATGTCGATGAAGCGATCGTTGTCCTCCGCCGAGCATCGCGGGTCCTTGACGAGCAGAGCACCGGTCTCCCTTAGAGATCGGCTCACCTCGCCGCAGATCTCGGCGACTCGTTCGCCGTCCGCCGCCGCCGCCTCCGACGATGACAAGTACTCAGAGAGATCGATCACTGGAAGATCCATTTTCGTTTCTTTTTCTTTTTCTTTTCTTATTGGGTTTGGGAAAATGGAATATGGAAGAGATGAGATTAATGATGGCGGGAGAGTTTTTTATTGGGTCTTTTCGGTGCCAAAAACTGAATCTTTCTTTTTCTTTTTTTCTTTTTTTTTTGGGTTAGAAAAATCGTTTTCAAGATGAAACCCCACAATAATAAATTTTCAGATCTTGTTTAAGTATTTTGGCTTTTTAAGGATGCGTTTGCGTGGGACTCTTATTCACGCCACCAGCAAATAATATAATGGTATTTTTGTTTGTGAAGTTAGGGAGCCTAACTGGAATTCAAACACGGTAGCGTATAAAAATTTTACACCTTAGTATATCTGTTTTTGCTTTATATTATAATATGTGAGAGCTTTAACTGGTAACACTTTAATGCAATGTTTGGTAGAAGCAAGAGAAAGTCTGTAAACCGCTAGACCGCGTCAATTCAATGGTTTTTAGGCCATCGATCTGGTTTCACGTCATAATTGTTTTTAAATGGTTTGAGATCAGATTGAACCATTCAAAAACCATTCAGTCTAGTTTTGAAATTTAAATGATGGTCTATATTGAACTGGATAGTTTAGATTTATACACATGTATTTTTTTTTATTTTTATTGTACATATACATATCAAAAATATATTTGTTTCGATTTTAAAGTTTAAGTAGCTTAAAAGATCACAATAATAATAATTAAAAAAAACTCAAAAAGAAAATTAAATGCCTATTAGTTTAAATCGCAGCTTAAACCGTACCAAATCATTCTATAACAATTGATATAGTTTGATTTGTATACACAAACAACTCAATTTGATTTGTATTTTTTCTAACCATCAAATCGTTTGGTTTAGAAAACCTAGTAGTTAGGAATCGAACCGGACTATGCACACCCTTGGTTTTGAAATCTAGTAGTTTGGAACCAGACTGGACCGCCCTTATATAAAAGATATGGAAAATAGAAAAGGAGAGTAAAATATCTAGGCAAAGGAAATTAAATAGTAGAAAGGATTTTCTTTCACGTAGCTTAGTAGAAGAGAAAGATAAGTTTTAAGAAAATGTCTAATCCGTCATATTCTACAATAATTTTCTTCTACAAATAAAAAGATGATGAGTGATTAAGAACAAAATAACTATCTCATATTCTACTTGTTCGTAAAATATTTTATTTTCTCTTTTCTTTCAAAGTTGAAAGGATTGAAAAACGATGGTCACAATGGATTTTACAACTTGCTTTCTTTCTAATTACTACTCTGCCAAGTAGGTCAACATTCTATTTTCTTCTCCAAAATCTCTCTCTAATTTTTTTCTAGGATTAAATTCATGAGAGGTCCTTGAGTCCTTTTCTCTCTCTAGAATTAGTCTTTATAGTCAATTTTGTCTCACAAATAGTCCCAGTACTCACAAATTATCTTATAAATAGCCCTTCTGTTAGAATCCGTTAAGGATGTAGACAAACCGTTAAACTAAATGGTAGTTATGTTATTTTGTAGGTTTTATAATGTCCTCATACTTTTTTGTCCTGTGGTAGGTCCCTGAATATTTATTCCTCTATAAACAGTGCCCTTACACGTCAAAACAATGTTTTTTTTTTTCCTCAAGTCCAATGCAACGAGAACTATGCTCTAATTGGCAACTCTTTTGTCTAAAAACATATAAAAATTCAGTTCTTAAAGCTGATTCATTAGCTCCTAATAAAAGGAAAAAAACCATCTCAAATGCGGTTGTTTAGCGAAGTGATGTTTGTAATGTGCCAAATAATAATTAAAAAAAAAAAGAGCCACAATCTGTTCATCTAAAAGGAAAAAAAGTATTAAAAGAAAAGAATTCTGCCTTTATTAATGTTCACCAATCTGTGGCTTTTTCCTAATGAGCAGCTTCTTCTTGCTGCTGTGGAGGGCAAAGAAGTTTGATGTCCAATTCTTATATATTATTGTCAAATACAAATGTAAGTGCAACTATATATATATTAATAAATTATGAATAAAATGAAGAAAATTACCATGGCGTCAATAGCGGTGGATGGTGCTCTTGGGGTAGGCACAAAGGCATAGGGTGACTCCACTGTATAAGGTTGATTATTTGCTTCAGTTGTAGCTTCATGATGATGATCCTCATGAGCTTGGCTACCAACTTCATAATCTATTGTTGTTGGTTGATTTACCCTTTCTAGCATTGCATGTTTTGGCATTATGTCCTTTCTGTCCATATGAACGTAGTTTCTTTTTAGCTTCATTGCATTAGGATTTAGCTCATCATGCTCCAATTTTCTTAGCTTTTTTGGACGAGCTGGCTGTCTACGAAATACCGGTGGTAGCAATGGAGCATTCTCAGACGTTGGCCACTCAATTTCATCCATAATGGGCGCTAAAAAACCAGCATATGCCTTAGAGTGTGCTTCCTTCTTATACCATGGTAAATCATAATCTGCAAGTTTCTCTCTTTGTTTAAAAATTACCAACACAGCATGCATACATGGAATGCCATTTAGGTCCCACTTTCAGCAGCTACAAGTGTGATCCTTCAAATTAACTGCAAACAGTTCTCCTAGCTCCCCTCTTACTTGGTATTGCCCTTCTCCCGCATATTGCGGTATGCAATTCCTTGATTCAAGGGTAGCATGATCCAAAATTTGTTGTATCCGTGGCCCAGTTATCATCAAACCATCTGGACATTGATTGTCTTTCATTAGCTAACTTAGTCATTAACCAACACCCCACTCTCTCCAAACACTCTAAAATTGGTAAAGACCGTACCACCAATACTTTTGTGTTTCTATTAAAGGATTCATATAGATTATTAAGCAACATGTCACACTTTAGGGTGGATACTGAAATGGGATCTAGTCCAATACTTTAGGTCTTGACAACACAACCAATCATATGCCTTCACATCCTCTGCCTTTATCTTCTTCATTTCTTCCGTGAAACGAGCAACTGTCGTCGCCTTTGATGCTGCCGTAAACTTATCTTTTAACGTTTGAGCTTTAAAAACTTGCCTGAAATTGTTTAGCAAGTGACGAGCACAATGTCTATGCTCTACAGAAGGGACTAACTCATCCAAAGCTAACTGCAACCCTTTTTGTTTATCTGATATGAAAGTATATGACCTCAATCTCCAAGTCCTTTAGAACAAGCTTGATAAACCATGTCCAACTGATTCTTGTCTCGGCCTCAACAATAGCATAAGCTATGAGGTACAAGGAATCGTTGGCATCAATTCTTAACGCTGTTAAAAGCGGATCTGGATGTGCCCCTTTAATATGATATTCATCAAACCCTATGATTGGCCTGCATCCTTCCTTCCACCCTCTTTTACAACCATCCCAAGCAATGCAGAAACACTGTGCTACTTGGATTTGTCTTCATAATTTCTTCACAATATCTCCACAACTTTCCACATTGTTTAGAATATGAGCCATGAATTTTTTCTTTCGCCAATTGTCTTGCCCTCTACACTTGACCTCTTGATACGTCTGCAATGTAATCTAGATTTACTTTATTTCGAAACTTTTGCAACTCCCAATTTTCATTCTCCATCAAGCTATCTGCGTATTTGTCTGATAGCCATCTGGCGTCAATAACTGAGTTCTTATTAACTCTAGGACAAGTATGTGTTGGATTATAAGTCTTCAAAACGGAACTTGGTGTCTCATTAATCTTTGACGCTATACACACCCACGGACAACCCTCATCACAAACCGCCTTAACTCTGGCAGCATCATTCTTTATAAACTTCATGTTTCTCCCATTATGAATATGACAATTTGTCAGTATAGAGACTATTTATGAGACAAAATTGAATATAAAGATTAATTTTAAAGAGAGAGAAGAACTTAGGGACTATTGAGATTGGTGCCCTATAAGTGGTGACATTGTTCATATTGTTAATAAACAAAAAACAAGTGATATTTATAAATTATTTTGGTTGTTTATGTGTGTTATGAGTACTTTTATAAACATCAAGAAAGTCCATGGTTATTAATGTAATTATAAATTTGTCATATAAATGTTATATGCTTAGGGATAAAATTTATAGATAATAATCTAAATAGTTCGTAATAATTAATTAAAATTTGGAATCTTTAATTAAATATTACAATGGCAACCCAATCTTATTTAGAATGAAATAGTCTTATTCAAGCTATTAATATAGAGACGTTAGATCAAAGGTGCTTTATATAGTGAGATTATATAGAACTGGACCAGATAAATTATAAATCTCTAATAATCGTCCGTTACAAATAGAGCATTCAAATTTATCATTGTGATGATCATGTATATGACAGTCTTAATCCCAAGTATTTATTAGACTCATGTTTATGACAATATATTTTTTGACTTGCATGGTAAGATTTATCTATCTACATATCATAACTTAACATCTTAGAAACATGATGGAATAAATAGCTATTAATAATGCTATACGGATAAGGAATCCATTCTTTCCTTATTGAAGTTAGAAAAATAATTCTCTTGAGTGATAATTCAATATTTAAACAATAAAGCGCTTGTTCATAATAAGATTATGAATTAACTATTCATTAGAGAATTATTGAAACTCAAGAATAAAGATATAATAAGAGATGCGAACGAAAATTGAATCTAGCTCTTATTATAAACTATACATAGAGGACTGACTTATATATAATGATTATATCAATGGGCTACTTGCTAATTTTCTTTGAGTAATTTTCACTGCAATTTCAAGAGTTTAGTTTCAAGTTTTGGATGGAGTAACACTAAAGCTTATAAATTTGGCACATTAATTAAAGAGTTTAATTAATTGTCAAATTTTTTGGAGTTTGAAATTATAGGTCTATAGGTCCCCAATAACACCTCTATAACACTGTATTAGATTTAATGCATAGATTGAATTATACATATTTACTTTAGAATTATTGAATTTTGAATTAATTATTTCACACTTGATAAATTACTGTGACACAGAAAAATGTTCTCAGTGACACATAATATAATGTAATAACTACTTAATTAAATAAATAACTAACTACTTAGTTACAAAAAGAAAAGATATAATAGTTATCTCAGAACTTTTGTGCATAATATTTTTTGCAGAGTATCCAGAGAGAAAAACTGAGAGTTCTTTATTTGAAAAAAAAAATGTTTGCTATTTTATATGTAAAGTACATAGCAGATCTAGAAAAAGTATGAGATTTTTCGTTCTTGTAGATTGACGCCCACTTGTCATTCTATTGGTGTGGAGGCTTAGCTTGAAAGATTGTGGTATCAAAAAGTAAGTTAGGATACCCTGACAGGTTTTCAAGAGGTTTGAAACAAATTCTTCAAGCTTTTTATTTTTAATTAAAATTATATAGCTATTCTCGATGAACAAGGTTTTTTAGAAATTTTTTGTTTGTCATACGATCAGTTTCTTCCATTGTGTTTTCATATTTAATTCCAACAAATGACATCAATGCGGGTTATAACATATATAATTTTAATTAAAATGATTTTATGTTGATAATTGCATGTTCTTGACGTATGTTTGTAGGCACTTTGTATTTTTATAATTTTTGTCCATATGATGAATGAGTAATTTTCATGATTGGATTTTTAGTCATTAATTATATGGTCCTTTTGGACTGGCAATTTTATTTTCTTTTTTTATTAGATCAAATTTGTGTAAGCCCATAAGGGAGCATAGGCTTTATGTAATTTTCTTTATTCTATTTTATTTTTTTTAATTTTCTCTTTCTTTTTCCATTTATCGTGCAAACAAAATTACATGCACGTAATTTTTTACGTGCAACATAAAATAAACGAACAACTTTTTTTTCTCTCCATTATTGTGCATTAACCTCCCACTTGTATGAAAACAATTAAATGCTCCACACGTGAAGCACTCCCAACCAAAGTTGGACTTCGATGAAGCCTCGGAGAAGCCTTGGTCTTGTGCTTGACGGCGCTCAGCCTTGAGCCTCCTTGCTCGGCCCTTAGCGTAGCAACGGCCTGAAGCTCTCGGACCGATAATTCGGCTGTGTTCAATGGTGCAATGCAGACTGCTGGTGTTGAAGGCTCCATCGGAGCTCAATCGTAAGCTCAACTTTTTGTGGGCTCGACCTTGAGCTCGCCGAAGCTCGACCGTGAACCAGTAGAAGGCCCAGCAGTGCTCGGCCTCAAGCCTCATGGCTCGGCCTTGAGCATTGCAAGGCCCGTCCAAGCACAGAAAGCTACATCAGCGAACCTAGAAGGCGACGAGAGCATGGCCTCGAGCTCCATCGGAAGCTTGGCTGGTCTTGGTCACTACAGTCTCACGGAGGAGAAGCGCCATGACCCATCATGTATCTGTCTCTCTGGCACTGTGAAACTCCTCGTTGGGCGATGTTTGGCCACTAGTACGGTGGTGTTCGGCCTACAGTGGGGGGTCGTGGCATGGCGCAGCGATGTAACACCCAAAAATTAATTAAGTGTGATTAGTATATAAAAATGATAAATTAGTGTGCCTTATTGTAATTTGAACTTAATATAATCATTAGGTGGTATTTTTCTAATTAACTTTACTTTTAACTATTTTTATTAGTTATCTTAAATTTTGGAACCAAACAAATTGTCAAATTTCAAACAGGTCTTTTCTTACCAAAAACTCAAACAACTTTGAAATCCCCTTAACAAAAACCATGTGCTGGACATAGTTTCTAGCTTAAAAAGAAAAAGACAAAAAAAAACCACATAGCCCTTCTCTATTTATTTCTTCACTGTCCCTTTCATTCTCACTCTCTTTCACTCTCATTCTCTCATCTCTTTCACTCTTTCTCTTGGTACTCTCTTCTCTCTCCCTCTTCCTTTGATTTTTCCGCTGAGGCGAGGAACAAAGCTTGATCCACCTACAAACTTTGCAAAATGCCCATTAAGGTTAGCTCTCTCTCCCTCTCTTTTCAAAGTTTCAAAATTTTATTTTCAAATTTTCAATTTTCTTAAATAATGAAATCCGAGTTTCCTTGAGTTTATATGGCATTCAATTCGAGTTGTAAAATGTGTTTTACCATGAATCTAAGCTTTGTTTGAAGCTAAAATCAATTTACCTAAGTTTTTACATTTTCTTTGATTTTTGAATAAACCATGAAATTTCGTTTAAATTTGAGGATTTTGTTCCAAATAGGTTTAAGATTGTTTCATAGTGTTTCTTGCATGATTTCTAGGTTGAATTTGGCCAAAAACAGGTTAAATCGTGCTTGGAAAGCTCGAGGAAGTCGAGGCTTAAAATCTAGAATTTTTTAGACTTCGATAGTTCGACAGGCTGAACTTTAGCTTTGGCAAGCCGGATTTGTAAGTTTGATAGGCCGGACAAATTTCTTCAACAAGCCGAACTCAAGTAGTTTAGTAGGCCAGACTTGGGTGGCCGATAGGTCGAACCTTAGAAGTTTGGCAGGCTGGACCAGGAAGATTGACAGGCCGACTAGGCCATATGAAAATGGCTGCTTTTCACTCGTTCTCACTGTTTAAAGCAAGCATAGAGACTTTGATCTGGTGACATGATATTGTGAACATTAAAGGCACATTAAGACACCATGAGATAGCATAGCATTGTAAAATACTCTCAATTAAATATTAACAAATCTAGTTTACATCTGGGGTTATTCGTAGTTTCGAGGAACTGATGTATAGTGGGCTGGGACTACGGTGTATACGCTATCATATTGGATAACGAGGTAAGACTCTAGACCCTTTTTTCCTTGGTAGCATTGATATTAAAAGAGTATTGGCCACGACGTAGTATCCTGAAAAAAGTTTTCTAGGTATGAATATGATATATTTGTTTAGTTATTTTTAGTAACTATGGAATAATGAAATTATTATAATGAACAATGAATGGAATAATGAATGTAAATGAGAGAAGTTAGTAATATGGGACTTGAGTAAGGATATAGTACCAAACGAGTTAAAAACACCATTCAAAATGATATGCTAGGGCATGATGCTATGATCAGAGATCGGGTTATACAGAGAGTGACCTTGGGGCAGGTCCCAAAACCCAGCTGAGCCACTACGATGGTGATACTCTTGGTTTTGCCTAGTGATTAATGATAGACGTGATAACATAGGATTATTACACCAGAATGGTAAGTATATGAACAATTGGCCTTATTTACTATTCTATTTGTAGTTTACTTTAAATTAATGTGATTTTATTTATTTAAACTAATGTATTCAAAGACTAAGTCCTACTGAGCTTTTTGCTCATGATTTTATCGTTTTAAAATTTTCCCCCTTCTAAGTGGTTTGCGGTACACCATCAATTAGGATGCGGCTGATTTCGAGGGTGGGTCATAGGGGCTCAAACTTAGTTGCCTGTTTATTTGTTTAAGGCATACGGTATGTAAATATCATTTATTTTGATTGGACTGTGGTTTGCATTTTATTTTATGTCAGTATTATGTGTGTGCACAATGTGGGCCTGGTATGGCCTTACTTGCTCTTGCTAGATTTATATCATAATCTAACTTAATCCAATGGTGGTCCATAGCATCATCTATTAGAACTTAACACATGGTATTTATCTAAAATTTTTAAATTTGCCATGTTTTCATAATAACGCTGGTAATTAACAGGCGAGTTTACTTAATATTTTTTAATTAATTAATTAATTAAGCTACCATGTCATCACTTGGGTTTGGGTTCGGACATGCAGTCTGCTCAAAGAAGAAACTACACAAGCTGGACATGAAGAACTTTGGAGAAATAAAATCCATCGAGTTATTTTTAGTAACCTAATGGACTATTGGGCCTTATTTTTGAACATGAGCCATCTGTTTTTCAAAGTAAACCACTAGTTTCTATATGATAACCCACGCGATGAAATCTACAAAAAATTGGAGCTGGGAAATATGTTGTTACAATACAAGAAAACCTTTGTAATTTTATTTTTATTTCATTTTTTATGGGTTGTAATTTAATTATCCAAAAAGACCCGATCAAAATTCTATTATTTATTTTCATTTTATTATATTATGTGATGATTGTAATAACATGTTCATACATTATAACATATCATCTAGGAAAGTACTCACTCATAGTTATTGTTACATGACATGTATACACTTGCATATTATTTCATATTTTATAAAGTTGTTTATAAAATGATTTAATATGTGATGGAATTAATTTAATGAGATTAAAAATAATTGGGTTGATTTTATAGAATTTTAATTTATTTTATTAATGAACCAAATAATCTGATTTTAGTTCTAATAGTTAAAACTTAGCACATTAATTCTAAGTTATGTAATTTTAAATTGTTTAATATTGGGTAGCTTAAATAATTTATAAGAAATTTAGATTTTTAGAAAATCTAGTGATTTATCTAAGTGTAAATAGGATGAGATTCTATTAACACAAAAATAAAACCTAGTAATTAAAAAAATTGGTTTTATTTACTAGAATTATGAAACATAAGATGTTTTATAAGATAAAACACATCATTTGAAAATAATGAGTGGGAAAAGGTAATATGAAAATATAACATGCGGTCTCCACTATTAACAAAATTGAAAATAATGAGTAGGAGAAGGTAATATGACAATATAACCTACGGTCTCCACTATTAGTACAATGTCGTGAGATTTAGGTGGCACCTCATGACATTTTGATTTTGTCCTCCCTACGGAGGGGGTCAATTCAAATCAATAGTAAGGTTGGCTTTCAAGAGATAAAATTTTATGATATATTTCAAAATTGACTGATCCTACAATAGTAATTTTTGAGATAAGTTATTAGAATATGAAATAGTAGGTATCTTATAAAGACATAATTAATTTGTTAATTGTATCTTAATAAAAAATAAATGGTTATTAATAAATATAGAAAATATGAGATATTTTGAATATATTTATTAATTGAGAATATTTCAATTCAATTTATAAATAATTTGACCTACCCTACAACGACACTTTATTTACTAAAATTGAATAATCATAGAATTAGTAAAATATTTATGTGTTTTTTCCATATGCATCATGCATCATATTTACTATTCAAAAACATATATTTATGATGTTTATGCAACCGTTTAGTTTATGTCATTTATTTATGTATTATAGCAACAATGTTTAATCCAATTGTCACTATTCTCGCAAATAAAAAAATTAACTAGAGATAATTTTGTCAAGTGGAAAAATAACATGAATATTGTACTTATTTGCGAAAACTATAAGTTTGTCCCGATGAAGGATTGTCCTCCACCACCTACCGCCAATGCCTCTTGTAATATACTAGAAGCATATGATCATTAGATCAAGGCAAATAATAAGGCCCACAGCTTCCTTTTGACTGGCATGTCTGATGTGCTTAGGATGAAGCACAAAAACATGGAGACTGCTTATGAGATAATGTAGTCACTGCAAGGCATGTTTGACAAACCATTTGAAAAGACACATCATAAAACCGTTAAGGCTATGATGAATGCCAAAATGAAGGCAGGGGTCTTGGTCAGAGAACATATTCTAAGCATGGTTAACTATCCCCATGAGGCTGAGGTAAATGGGGCGGTAATAGATGAAGCCACATAGGTGGGGATGATTTTGGAAACCCTTTCCCCTGTGGTTCTTCAATGTTAAAGCAACCATTTCATGAACAAGCTGAAATAAAACATGACCAAATTGCTTAATGAGCTACAAACTTTTGGGTCTATTTCGAAAGGAAAGACCTAAGAATGTGAGGCAAATATTGTAGAAGCTCAACCTTCCTCTTCTATTAGGAAGAACAAAAAGAGAAAAAAGAGAACTAAAGAAAGTGGTAAATCTAATAATGAAGGAAAATCTAAAAGGAACAAGAGCAACAACAACAAAAAGTGCTCAAAGGAAAAGAAGCCCAAAGGAAAATGTTTTCACTGTAGTGCACTACTTGTATAGAGTTCATTGTAAAATTTATATAGATCATCATAGCCTAAAGTATTTCTTCGCTCAGTATGAGTTTAATATGGGGTAGCAAGGATGGCTCAAATTGGTTAACAATTACGATTGCGATATCCTTTACCACCCTAGAAAAACAAATAGAGTAGTTAACACCCTGAGTAGAAAGTCCTCTACAACATTGATGTCTTTGTCCGAAACTATAAGAAAAACTACATTTAACGACATATTATTAACAACATGTAGTTTTTGAATGTTGTTGAAAAGTACATACAACATCTCTAACAAACATGTCGTTAACGATATTTGAAACAATAATTAACGACATCTATATAGACGTCGTCTTAAAAGTCTCCTTTTAACGACAATAGTTTAGTATCATTAAATTATTTAACGACAAGTAGGAGATATCGTCAAAGCCTTGGAGATTCTACGACACCCCTTATAGACGACATCTTGACCAATGTCATCTATAAGGGGTGTTGTAGAATCTCCAAGACTTTGACAACATCTCCTACTTGTCGTTAAATAATTTAACGATACTAAACTATTATCGTTAAAAGGAGACCTTTAACACGATGTCTATATAGATATCATTAATTATTGTTTTAAATGTCGTTAACGGCATCTTTGTTGGAGATGTCGTTGTATGTACTTTTTAACGAGATTCAAAAACTACATATCATTAATAATATGTCGTTAAATGTAGTTTTTCTTGTAGTGACTGCCTCAACTACTATAGAAAAAAAATGTTGGACTTTGGGATTGAGATAATTTTGGGACAACTCTTTGCCTTGACCTTGGCACCGACACTATTTGATGACATTCAAAAGAAGCAAGAAGAGGATCCAAGCATTCAGAGAATTAAACAAGAGGTACGTGAAGGAAAGAGTGAAGGTTTCTAAGTCTTCAATGATGGGTTACTCTTCTTTTGCAACTATTAACGCCTACCTATTTTGTCAGAAGTTAAGGCAAAACACCAGAGACCCAGAGGAGTTCTACTACCTATTCAGATTCTATAATGGAAATGGGAGGACATTGCTATGGACTTTTATATTTGGATTACCTAGAACAATGAATGGTTATGATGCAATTTAGGTAATCGTTGATAGATTGACAAAGTTTGAATACTTTCTGGCAATCAAGGTGATGTATTCAATGGAAAAGCTAGCTCGAGTGTATGTTAAAGAGATTGTCAAACTTCATGGAGTTCCCAAGATGATTATTTCTGAAAGAGATAGTTGATTCTCTTCTTATTCCTAGGAGTGCATTCAGATAGCCATAGGAACCAAGTTACAATTTAGTAAACCTTTCACCCTAATACAGATGGACAGACAAAGCAGATGAACCAAACTTTCAAAGATATGCTTCAAGCCTGTGCTTTGGATTTTAAGGGAACTTGGTGCCAATATCTATGCTTGGTAGAGTTTGCTTACAATAATAGTTACTAGACGTCAATTGAAATGGCACCTTATGAGGCATTATATGGGAGAAAACGTAGATCACATATATGCTGGCATGAAATTGGAGAAAAAAAAAGACATGGAGTTAAAGGTAGGACTGAAGACGGACTTTATAGATGAAACGATGGAGGACAAAAGAATCATTCGTCAGAGGATCGAGACGGCTCAAAGCCGATAGAAGAAGTATGCAGATGTTTGACGAAGGCCGCTTGAGTTTGAAGTTGGAGATTCAGTGATTATCGAAGTAGCTCCAATGAAGGGGGTGCTAAGATTTGGTAAGAAAGGAAAACATAGCCCGCGCTATATAGTACCTTATGTAATAACAAAAAGGATTGGTACGATGGCCTACAAATTAGATCTACCCTAGGAGATGTCAGCTATCCATAATATCTTCCACATGTCAATGTTAAAGAAATGTGTGCCTAATACAGGCCATGTTATCTAACAGCAGACAATACAAATTTAAGAAGATTTGAACTATGAAGAAAAACTTGTAGAAGTCGTCGATCAGGAAGTTAAGAAGCTAACGAATAAAGAAATATCGTTAGTCAAAGTGATCTGTTGGAATCATAGAGTTGAAGAAGCAACTTGGGAGCGTGAAGAGGATATGAGACAGAAATACTTCGAGTTGTTATAAGCTTTGAGGACAAAACTTTTACAAGGTATAGGGGATTGTAACGCCCCACTTTTTACAACAAAAATTTCCGTTAGAAATAACAGAAAATTTAATTCATATTATAAAATTATGATGAAATTATTAAAATGTGTCGCTAATGTTTTTAATTATTGTCAATGTAGATGACTGTGACGAGGACCGGATGTGCTAAGACAGTCCATACCAATTATGTTGATTGATTGATTTTGTTTATGTTACTTATTTGATTGACTAAATTACTTTGATAATTAGATTAATTGTGTGTATTACAACATTTATTTAATGATTATTCTATGATTCTTATGTGATTATCTTTGAGCTTGGTATTGTTATAAGTTTCATTCTACCATATATATATATATATATATATATATATATATATATATATATATATATATATGTATGTATGTATGTATGTAAAGTTGGAGAAAGGGAGTCATCTTAATTGGCCCTAGAAAATTATCTCTCAAATTGACCATAAAAATAGACACTCTTTCCTCTAAACTCATAATATCAATCTCTCTCCCTCTATCTTAGTTTGATGGAATTATTCTCGCTCAGCCTCACGACCTCTCTCTACCTCCTCCTAAACGTCTCCACGTATCAAGAGAAACAAGGAGGAGTCTCAAGCTATAGTTGTCTTATATTGTGATTAAGCGTGAGTTGTTGTGGTCATGCTTTCTCACTTTACATGAATATATAAATATATGTTTATGTGATTAGATATATATATATATATATATATATGCATGTATATGAATATATAAACATGTTGATTTTTCCAAAAGCATGACTAAGGTGTATACACGAATATATGATGATGGTGTTGTGAGCCTTGGGGTTGTTATGTATTTAAGAGTGAAATAGGGTTTTTTATGAGAATATGTTTTTTTAGATTTCTTGTTGTCTTCCGGATTTTTCATAAAATTCGGGAGATGGATTTTTGTTGATTTTTAATTCTATATATTATCATCAATATATTAGCTATAATATATTTAATTTTTAGACCTTAATTATTCATATATAAATTTAAAATGAATTTATTGTCAGGACTGTTCACTAATTGTTAAATCTGGAAACTGCATGATGTCTGACTTTGAAAATATATTCTGAATTCATATGACAGGATTTTGAGCTAATTTTCGGACATGTTGTATATTTATATGTTATGAACGTCGAATAATTTTTAAAGATTTTATTTCCACGTAAAATATTTAATTTGGATTTTTGAACCAAGTGTGTTCACTGTGAATTTGATGCTGACAGTTTTTGTGACCTGAGTTTTAAAATCTATTATAAATGTCAAATAACATTTTATCACCCTATAAAAATTAGTGAACTTTATTCGTATGGGTGTGAAATTTCAGAGTCATATCATTTATATTTTTGAAATAAAATTTATGGAGTAAGATGTGTTTTGGCTAAATTGTAGTACGGTTGAAATTCGGAGATGAGTTGAAAATTTTGAAAATGCATTTCTCTTGTTCTTTTGAGGCTAGCAAAATTCATGAAGCATTATTAAGATGTTACTTTCTCTGTGACTAGAATTTGCATGAAAAGAATACATGAAGTTTTAGATAAAATTCTCTAAAACCTAATAGGTCAGGCTGCTAGATTTGTTGCAACAATTTTTTATGTTGATATTTTTTTTTGATGTTGTACTAATGTGAGTATTTTAGAATAATGTTTTTAATATGTAAATGGTGAAATTTGGCATGAACTCTCTTGAAGGCAAGCACATCGAAGGGGTTCTCAAAAGTCACGTCACCTCATGCTAGGAATTTAGTAAGTTGGTAAAAAGAGTAAGTGCATCTGCCACCTGCAATATGATCGTTGATTTTTATCTCTTTACACATATGATATATTTACATGCCAAATTTAGTGTATGGTTTTTCCAATGATGGATTTAAAATATGTTGATATTATATGTTTTTGAGCTAGTGTGAGTAAAATATGACAAAGATGTTGAGTTAATCTTTTTTCATACTATATAGAAGATAATATGATTAAAAGTATTTTCAAAAGAGTTTTTAATAAGAGGCAGGTACCAGGCTCCTAGTCCGCCCAAACATAAGTTTAGGGCACGAGTTCGCCCTTAGGGCTCCTAGTCTGCCCTTATTAGACTAGTTGAATTTCGTAATAAATCAGAGGCTATATAATTTTCTAGTAGAGACTTGTTGAATTTTAAAAAAAGATCTTTTTTTTTTCTTATTATTCAAAACTGTTTTATTAGATGACTTGTCTAAAATGATCCAAATAACGTTAAATAACGGAGAAAGTAACGTCCCACTAAAGGGGGCGTTACACTATGCCTGCAACCATAGAACTAGCATTGTTTTGTAGTCGTAAATGATATTTTTGTCGACTCAAGATTGAATCAGAATGCACGAGCCTGAAAATTGCACACATGACATGTTGATATCTAACTTTTTTTTTCCCCAAACGAACGGGAAGAAAAAAGCGACTACACCCTCTCTTTCAACACTTTGTAATTTTACCCTGAGCAGAAAAAGGTCAATGTTAGGGAAAAGGGAGTGAGGCGGAGAGAGGGAGCAGCTCTCGGCCTGATCATCCAATTCGCTCCAACATCCAGGCATGTGATTCTGTAATCAAAGCAAGTTCAAAATTCCCGGTCACGTAACATTAGGTCACAATCATCAAATGAGATTTGTTTGTAGAAATATAGTGTTTTTTGCCAATTTTAAGTTTCTTCTAGTTCCTTTTTCCTTGGTGAATAAAGTTTTATTGTAAATTTTGATATAACACCTTTTTTGCGAGTTAGGCTTTCAGATTTGGAAGTAAAGAGGAGTATGTATAGGGAAGGCTGAAACAAATATGTGAACTTCAAACGTTTCTATCCCAAATGGATGCAATACTACCTATAATAATTAAAAACAACAACAATAATCATCATTATAAAACAATTAACCCGTTCAAAAATGATATTATGTTAACAAATCAACACTACAAAAACGTTACATATATGTTCACAGTAACAAAACACCCTTGCACCAAAAAAAGAAAAAAAATTTCTTTCTAATGCCTTTATTATTAGGGGATGGCAAGGGAACCATTTTATGCAGCATTCAATAAGAACTCAAACCTCGATTTGCAGAACCTTTAAATTACAAGGAATACATTAAATTCTAAAGATGCAACGGCACAAAAAAAATGAAAAACATAATTGTCAGCATACGGTCCAATCCACCCATCATTGGTACGAACATGCCAGGATGCCTGCGTTGAAGCCTCTATTTGCTCCTCGCATCTATCTCTACCAGCTGAATCGCTATGGAGAACCCAAAACTGGCAACGTTTACAGGCAATGATGCCAAATCCCCATGCTATTTCTTGCTTCCAAGGTTGAGTGAAAAGCACGATGACCCTCGAGCCCCATCAAAAAAATTGCAGCTTTAAAGGCTAGAATACAAGAAAACGTCCAATGATCACAAACAAATCTATAGTTCCTAACAACTAAATCATGTGTTTCAAAAAAATTCACTGTGCAGCTTTGGGTTTCGCTTTCTGTTTCTTGGCATCCAACAACGCTAAGCCTTTGCCCAATCCAACAGGAGCCTGACCTTCTCCGGATGACGGTGGCTGGTCGATCTTGGTGTCAACAGAACTGTTTGCCAAATGGCTGTTGGTCTCATTGACTCCGTTTTCTTCTCCGTTGTTTGCTGCATCTGGCGTCGCACCAGAATTGATAATGTTAAGGAGCTGAGTTAGGGGAGGCAGAGCTTGTACAGGAACACCATGGGGGCGAACTAAGAGGCCCCTTGCGGCTGCTTTCTTTCTTACTTCAGCGGCCGCTCGTGCTGCCCTTTCATCAACTCCCCTCCCCCGAGGAAGAGTTTCGCCAATTATGGCAGCGTTGAGCGATTTGTTGGCAGAACTGCTTGAACTTCCAGACCCTCCTCCGGCTATAGCAGCAGCTTGGAATGCTTGTATAAAGTCAGGGTGGGCCTGCAATGAAAAAATCCAATAATACAAATGAAATACAAGGAGCTAGATATTAATATGCATACACAGAACAACAAACTGAGCATCTCAGGGAGAGGACTGAAATCCATGCCCTCATATCGACAATTACAAAACAAAAATTTCGCAGTCTGAAAGTGTACTGCTATATGTTAGTAATGTGGAAATTCTAGGTGTCCTAATTTTTCACATACCTTGTTTGGCGGCTTCTTGGGTACAAAATTTAGTTCCAAGAGCATTTGGATGACCCTTTTTATTGAAAAACAACCTTGGAAATTGTATCAGAGTTTAAATAACATTTTTATAAATTTTGGTCTCACATTCTTATTGTTCGTTGACAAAATCAAATACTAATCTCATCCCATTAAGCTCTTGCTAAAAACAATGTGTGTGTGTGTGTGTGTAATAATTCCAAATGAAAAGTCATAGTTTTAACTTCTTTTTTACCACCTATAAGAATAAGCAAAACGGGTGCATAATAGATAAAGCACTGGCAAAACTTTACTAACAACAAATATGTTCATTTCAAACATGATTATCAAATGTGTTCGCTTCAAGCGAATTGCTTTGCATGTTCATTCAAAGTAATGATTAAAGTGCAGTCATAATACCTTCAAGAGATCCATAGCCTTTTGGGCAGACGCAGCATTTAAAGCCTGGCCCTTTTGCTTTTGTGCATTCAACTGCCGATAAAATAAAATACTTAAATTCAAACACGGCGGGTAAGCAAGAGAGAGGACTTCTAAAATGAAACCTCATTTCGTACAATTTTTACACGAAACCTTTAAAGGATGGCATCCATTTACCTGTAGCTCGCGCATCTTAAATGTCTTCATCCAGTTTTGAGAGTCACGCGTTCTTGAATCCTCCTCACCAAGTTGTTTGACAAGTATATCATATGTTTTCTTCTCATGCTGCCAGCCAAATACCATACCATGTCATAATTTATTTTTTTTTCTTTTGATAAAAACATATCATGAAAGAAGCAAACCAAAGCTAATTCAACTATCAAGATCGGAGACAGTCTACACCGTACAAACCCTAAAATCAGAAAAGCAGGAACCCTAAACTACAATAAGATATAGCATTGATAATCTGAAAAGACTGATCTTTTAGAAGACTCCTGTTTTCCAATCAGTTTTAACTCAAGACCTCCGAATATAAGGTACATACCTGGTGTGAAAGCTTGAAAGCACCCATGCAATTGAACGCAATGGCAAGGGCATGATAGCATACAGCAGTTTGGATATGCTCCTCGCCTAGAAGCCTCTCGTTTTTTTTCAAGGCTTCTTGCAGATACCGAAGTGCGGTGTTCATCTTCCCAATATCCTGATACATCATCGCAACATTTATGAAAGTTGCAGCAACATCGGGGTGATCAGGTCCAGATGACAAACTCAGCAGGAGCAGTGCCCGAGACATGTGCCTTAGCGCAAGTTCTGTTTTGTTAAGGCCATGGTAGAAAAGAGCCATATTGCCATAACTGCAATAGTTGAGTTACAAGTAAATTATTAGATCTGTTAGTAGAGAGTAGAATTTTCACAGTGCAAGAAACTAGTTCCCTAAAAACATTAAACTTACCTAATTTCTTTTAAACAAAACCTAACTTAGCAATCTTCAGAGAATCACAATATGTTTCGTGTGATAAAAACAAAATAAGGTGACCATATTCTCATGAAAAAAGATTAAAATTGACTATTGAATCTATACTAACTTAGAGCTAACGTCTCTACAGCAAGATGTATATAATTATAATCAGTAAGGATATATCTAGGCCATAACTGCTGCAAATAGAGAACATAAGGCAATACCTGTGAGCTGTATCAGGATGGTCCAATCCCAAGCAACGTTCATTAATGATGAGTTCTTTATGTTGTTGCATTATGGCTCCGGCCATGTCTCCTGCATGATATAAAACCATAGCAAGGTACCTGAAACACAGTGGAAAATTCTTATTAAATAAAGAGGTAAAGTACAAAATGTTTCCTATAAAACAAAAATGATATTGGCACAATAAATCAAGTTGTGGTATCTACCGGCAGCAGTTTGCAACTTCACGATGCATTGGACCAGTAACCTAAAATGAGAATTAAAAAATAGAAAGAACAAAGTTATAGAACTGCAGATTCCATGAAAATTCCAAGAGACCAAACCAAGATAAAGTATACCTGCTGAAGAATCAAAAATGCCTCGGAAAATAACGTGTAAGCTTCACTAAGCATACCCTGAAACAAGGAAGCCAACATAATCATTAGCTATAAGGACAAACCATTGTAGGTATGCTATAATATTTTTTCTTTGAAATACTTCCATACAAGATTCAAGAATACTAAAAACAGTGCACACCTCAGCCAACTGGATCTTCCCGGTTTCAATAAGTTCCTTGGCTTCTGGACATACAGGAACTGAATGCTTAATTACAGGTTGGAGATTCAAGATATCCATCGTTTGGAAAGGTGCTGCAGAATTTAGGTCATATCTGCGAGCTGCAATTGTAATTCCTACCTGCATAAGAAACCGAAGTCCAAGAAGTTGTTAGAAATTTATATACTAAAGAAATTATGGGAGCATCTTAAAAATAAAAAATAAAAAATAAAAACATAAGGGTATCAAGGGGATGACTGGTGCCCATACAAAATTTTGAGTATGAGATGTGTTCATGCGTTAACACTTCAATAACGATTACTCTTTTAGGTAAAAACTTTTATTCAAGTAATAAAAGTATAGCACCAGATATACAAGAGAGCAGAAGTCCACTAAAAAACTTTTTTTTTTTTAAAAAAAAAACAACACAAAAGGAAAACAAAGCACAAGCATCATTAGATTAGACCACCTTAAACCTATCATTTGACCGGGGATGATTTACATTAGTGTGTTAGTATAGCAAAAAGGAAAGCTGCTCCTCAAGAACAAAGGACATTTAAGCTTTTATGAATGAACTGGACAATAGCATCCACCCATCTGCCCCCGAAAGGATTATAGAAATCCCAACAGCATTTTTGCAAATTGAGATATCCTGCTACTCTCCAAATGCCATGGAAGAAAATCTTAATATAACATGAAAATGGACAAGCATCTGAAACTAACGTAGCACAATTTTCAATACTAGAAAAATGTAATATAACCAGCATTGAATTTCAATATGAAACAAAGAACTTTTACTGAAACAGAAGTTTTTTTTTTTTTTTTTTTTTTGAAAAAGAAACGAGAATAATTTTATTGATAAGAGAAATTACAACATCAATGAAACAAGACTGGCCACCACTATAGAATTAGGGTGATAGGCCGCAAATAAAGCATTATAGATAAAAATATCTATCGATTACCAAAAATTCACTACAAAATTGAGGACCAATTCCTGATTAGATCAAACAAAAATGAAAAACAAGAAAATCCTTGTTCATCCTAGCAGAAACACATTTCCACAGAAGAAATAAAAACAACCAGATTCAAATATAAAACACGTTTCAAACTTAATTAGCGACAGAAAATCAGAAGAAAAAAACACGTGATACGGCACTATGCTGTAAAAGCTCAGACCCGCTTACCTTTTGGCAAAGATTACGGATCACAGAAACTTTCTTTACACGTGTCTTTGCATCCTCCGGCAACTCAAACTGTGGCATTAGAAAAATTTATGAAAAAAAGAAGTCAACGAAAATTTTCATTTACCTTCCATACGGTGGAAAATAGTGAGGTATCTCCAATTATTGACAACTGATACCTGATATTTCAACTTTGCAAAGTCTTGAATATCCAACCATAAACTTTCAGAGCTAAAATTCATATAAGAATGAATTTTTATTCCAGATGAACCACCTTTCCACCTTGCTTGTCCCCTAGAATGTTTCCCAGAAGATTGATGACCAGCTTGGTCCTGTAGACAATTGCATATGAGCTTAAAATTACAAACCAAGGTTACTCTATGAGCCTACATTTAGTTTAGAAACATGTGGCTATTACTTAAGAAAATCATTTTGAAGTTTTTGCCAAGTCAAATACTCATTCAAGTTTCATCATGAGAACTCAAAAATAATGGTAATCTGAATACAGTATAACACATTAAATGGGCCCCTTGAGGGCCTCAAGAATTAAATGAAGCAAAAATTACATGTTATGCCACACCTTTAAAAATTGTGTTTATTCATGCCACACTTAGAAAAGTTTATGCCACACTATCATTCATATTACATATTAAATTATACCATAAATGAACAAGTGTGACATTTATAAAAAGTAAATCTTAAAAGATGGCATATACAGATATTCCCCTAAATAATGTGAGAAATGGAGTTTATCTAAATGTAGGAGTATAGACACAAAATGGATTCCAAAATAAGTTTTTTCTCGTTCAATGCTTGAACATTAAGCATAGATGATTAATACTTTCAAAATTGCACTCAGTTTTACAGGCAAAAAAAAAATCACTTAGTTGTACCTTTTTTTTTTTTTTCTCTTAAAACTCTTTCCATTATTTATAACCGGACTACTGAAAAACAAATCCTCATGCTGGTCCAGAAGTCCATTTATCTGCTTTTGGTCCCCTATAGCAAAGCTATTGGTTGTAAGTTCAAATCCCCGATACTGCCCTAATTTTTTTTGTCACATGTGGGACTTGCCCTTTGTTTGATTTGTCCACTTCTTTGTAGTTTGTTCTTATCTGAATTTATCCAGGGCCACAGGTGAAATAGATTATTGGTAGAAAAAATAAGACATGAAGGCCCAACTTTGATCAACTTTAACTGTGGGAGAATTCGTAAACTAGAGACAATTTGCCTAGTTCTTTTGTTCTCTTTTGTCTGGGAGGTGGACCTCTAGTTCCACTTCCTGAAATGTACTTCAGTCTTCCTCTTCGTTTTTAATAAAATTCTCATATCTTTTATGACCATGTATAAAAGAAACAAAACAAATCAAATCTTGGAATTACTTATCTAACCACTAAGCATACCTTTCTGGGAACCCTGGATTGCGTACTATTAGCAGCACCCTTGGGGACAACAGATTGATAACTTCCAAACAGACAATTAAGGAAATGAGAAATTGCTGGCCCAAGATCATGATCTTCTGTTTCTCTTAAAGCATCCTGCGTCAAAATAAACAATGTCAAAAGATCAACACTTTGCAACACAAGAGGGGAGGAAAATTCCACTAACATACAAGGAAAATTTTGTTTCCTCAATTCTTTATTGGTTAGACAACAAGAAGGAAGTTCAAGACCATGGTATTAATTTCTTTGCATATATAAATATTTTTTGCTTTTCCAAATATAACCTTATATTTTATATCAGTTTGTTTCAAATTTGTCCCTTTGAGCAATACATTTTTTCAGTGTTGGTCTTAAGCATTTGCTCCAAATCAGAAAACAGACATACAAAATAACTGAAAGGTAAAAGTGACCTTTAGGATATGTTTGGCAGATCTAACCACAATTTCATTAGAACAAAGATCCCACAAGTGAGGTAAATGTCTGGTACTGTCAGCCACCTGCCATATGGATTAAATCACACCATAAGCAACACTATACTACCCATTGAAAACAAACATCACCCTCATTATATGGAAAATTACAGGTGCATGGATTTTGAAGAGCCTCCTTTAAAAGATACATACATTATTCAAATATCACATCGGTAAAAAAGTGCATACTTTTCCAATGTAGCGAACGTTTATTCCGTGAGCGTGGAGTGCTTCAGTTAGTGTCTGGCCATCCATAGGCGATACTTCAAGTGTCCAGAGATCTTGTACAAATTTTGGAAGTACAACATCTGTAAGATACGAACTAACTTTCCTCACATTTTCTTCATCTGCAGCTATCTCCTGGAGAGAATATGAAAAGTTAATTAACGAAAAAAAAGAGCACCCTCAAGTCGATGGAAGTACAAGAAAGATAATATAAGGTCCTACCTCTTGGTTTCCAGCCAACTTGAATTCAGTGAATATATTAGGATTGAAAAGAATTTGCTCCTGCATCTCTCCCTGTGTTTTGGAGATTTCAGCAGGCGCAGACGAGCTCTCTTGAACCTCTTCAGTCTTTTGAACATCCTCAGCTTTCTTTTCTTCTTTTGTTTCTTCCTGCAAGAGCAATAGAACATTTTAATTTTGTACAATAATAACCATATACTGTCATTATTTTCTACCTGCCCCATTTGAACACCCCACTCATAACTAAAATACTATTTTTTAAGTAGACAGTCTTAGGAGCTGTGAAAAAACTACTCTTTAAGATACAAACAGAACGAAGAAAGAGCACAATTATAGAGCCACAAAGGCTAAAACCTGTTTGTCACCGGCAACAGTAGGAACGTCACTTGCTACATGACCACTTCCTTCAGAACTGGACTTACTTTTTGATCTTTCTACAGCTTGGGCCTTGTCCCATTTACAAAACTTTAGTCAGAAACGCCCCCTGGGAAAAATAAATAAATTAAATATTAAGGAATAGTGACCTACCTGGCAATAAGCTGTAATAAGTTCCGGTCTCAAAATACAAAATCTGGACCCAGGTCCAGTGTAGTTTGCATCACGAGGTGTTACTCTCATCAAGTCAAGAAGGTAATGTCTGATTCCAAAAACAAAGAGATTTTAAGATGATATTAAACACACTAAAGAAATACACTCTGAAATCTAAATAAAGAGATTTTAAGATGAGATTAAACACACTAAAGAAATACACTCTGAAATATAAATACATAAGCCCAAATTTCGCAAGAGAACTTGAGAAATGCAGATATGGCAGCTTTCAAGAATGAATGTTAAGTATGAGTAAAAGGTATGTAAGCGCTAATAACTAGTAAAAAGGATTGAGAATATATATATATGTATGTAAGTATGTATGTACGTATGTGTAACAGAAAAATTAAACATTTTTTGAAGACCATCAAGTTTTCACCTGTCATCGCTACCAATAATACCCTTGCATTCAACAGGTGCAGCTAACTTGAAAACGTTTCCAGATCCATCGAGGACTGCATGTTCCTTCAAATGAAGTCGTTTTGCAGCCTCTACCACCTGACAATAAGCAACAACTTTTAAGAATTTATAACAGAGAAAGTGACTAGACACAAAACAATACAGATAATTCGGTAAAATGCAACAAACCTTAATACACATGTAAAGTACAAGGATCATAAAAAGGTAAAAGCTCTCTCTTCTAAAGCCAAAATACATCTTCTAAAGTCAAAATACATAACATGATAAACTAACAGCATCCTAGATAAGCCAAACTTCAGATTTACCTTGGAATGAAAATCTTCATTCCAGGATATTTTCTTGCCATTGTCAACAGAACCGTACAAAAGAGAGTCCGATTTATCCCCTTGAAGAATGCCTGGTAAAACACTCTGCAGCAGAATGCATACAAATGAATGATGAGTAAGCAACAAAAATTGTATCCAAAAGAGCTATGGATCTAGTTCAGAATGAGACATATTCTACCATGTTAGAATGCTAGAAAACCATAGAACCAATACTCCAGAGAGAGAGAGAGAGGGAAGGAGGGAGCGAAAAAGAGCATAATCTTTCAGTCCCACCTGAGCTAAAACCCTGTGACCCCTGTAATCAATTATGACCATAGCAAGATTGTACAGGCCAGGGACATCAGCTTCCTGGTACGCTTTGGTGCCTTTCAAATCATTATTTGCAGAGGCATATGTAGCTTGCTCAGTCTCGGCAGACTGTGTCTCAGATAACGCATCCGGAGCCGATTCTGTAATGCTATCATGTTCCTCTCTACATGATTTATCACATTTTTCCCCATTGGAAATTCCACTTTTGGAGGTCGCCTCAGACTTATCTGACACACATTTCTTGCTTAGCTGTTCAAGATCCGCATCCATAGCAAAACTGAAGAATATATTATTGTGGACATACCTAAATCCAAAATGATCAAAATAACAAAAGATCACTCCAACAAAGATGAAACATACTGCCGGTATCATAAGCACACTATCAAAGAGATGAACTGAAAGACATAAAATTGCAGGAATATCATTGCAAAACAGTGGATTTCCTGGACACATCACTACAAAGTTAAAGAAGAAATCATACAAGTGCATCGTTAGAAACTTATGATGGATATTTGAAGAGCCATCGTTAACTTGTTTAATAATCTAAAGAAGGGTCTATGCGGCTCTACCTATACTGCAAATTCACAAAACGGGAGTAACTAGATTATCTGAGAACGATACAAGCCATACTATAATGCAAAGTGATTAGGTTACTAAGCTGAAATTTAAAATTTATAAAAAAAAAAAAAAAAAAAACCCCAATAACAACAACACCACCACCACATTTGAAACTTCATAACAGAAAGCTTCTCAACATAAAATTACAAACACGTCAAACACTGGCATTAAGAATGCAGTCAACAATTAGCTTAAGTTATCCATGTATAAATGAGGCTCACACTTGGCTTAGTGAGGTTCAATTTTTTGCTATGACAATGATAAAATGGATGGGCACTAGCTTACAGAACATCTTCTCGAGTCATACTCACATGTGAAAGCACTCTGGATCAGTAGGATTTATGGGAGATATGCATCTGTTGATTACACCAATAGCACCACTTATTGCAGCATCAACAAAGTCTGAAGTCACTTTGTAAAGAGCCCTATCCCGCAAAATCCTGCAGAAGACAACTGTTTATAGTCAAAAACACTACAAAAACGTAGCATAAATCAATACGGTGATACATATTAATCACAAACTCAAAAAAGCCAAAAGGCCAACAACGGTTATTACAGATTTATACCTTTCTTGAGGAGTTGTATGGGGAAATTCCCGACAAGACTGCAGCTCCTCGTTCCAATCTCGTTGCATACCAATGAGCTCACGCCCATATGAAAGAACAAGGGCATCCTCTGCTCTAGCCGCATCACGTTTATGATCTAAGAGCAGATCAATAGACTTTACTCAAGAATTAATAGAATATTGCAGCAAAGATTCTAAAAGATAAATCTCCCCTTGCCTAAAACGGATATGGACAAGTATATTGGAGAAATAAATGAAAGGAACAGAACCCCAAAAGATTTTTTAGCCAATTGTAAGAGATTTCAACAATAATGTGAAAAACAAAAACAAAGATGGTACTGCTCACTAGAGTAAATATGATCGAAAAAAGAATCATAGTAAAGCAGAGTAAATATGATTCCCTCACCAGGAACAGGATATGATCCAACCCATGAGTTGGGTGGCAACAAAGATTGAACATTTTCAAAAGGATGTGCAGAAGCTCTTTGATCCAAAATTTCACGAAAAGCTTCAAAATGAGGAAAGAAAGGAACTAATCAATTATATTTCTTCACTTTTTAATGTAAGACATTTCTTCAAGTTCTAAATCAACCTAGATATGTTACCTTTCTTAAACTTGGAGCTGATCTTTTGCAAGAGTCCAACAAGGGTGCTTGCTTCATAATTAGATTTACTTGGCCGAGGATCAAGGGAATTTCCCGTGCTCGAGTTGACATAAAACATTTTTGTAGTTCCAGTAATACAAAACTTATTGCCCTCCAAGGTTACCACATCCAGGTATATCAAATCCCCAACAAGCCTGGTATCAACCAATACCAAGAGCATGTTAAAATATAACGCAAATAAAATGTATATATTTTTAAGAGAGCGTTCAGTGCAGATTTTCAAGAACAGTCTCACCTTCTGTGTCTTGGAGGAGGATTAAACGTTGAAAACACAATACTTTCCACACACTGGATCTCTTTTATAGGTGATGATAACAAATTACACAGTGAACCAGAAACATCCTCCATAAAACCCAGCCCATCAAGCTCTGGGACCTCTGTTTTCAAGGTATTGGATTGGTGCACAGTAGAACACAAGCAATACTAGTCAAAGTAAAGCCTTTCTCATATGGAAAAAACTGTTAAGGGATAACTGAAATTCAAAAAGTAAACAAGGAATCTAAATTTTTCAGATTCTCCTAACCTCCAGAACTTGTTTGGTTTTGCGTCACTTCATGCTGTAATGCCAGTGACGTTGAAAGCGATGCATGAAGTGAGGAAAGAGAAAGCAGTTCTCTCGTTCGATAGACATGAGCCCTTACAGATCTATCATCGTAAAGAGCTGTCAAAAAAAGGATCCCTGTTAGAACCGTCTGATGTTTCCACACAAAAGAGGAAAAATCATTAATTAAGTGCCTGATTACCAGGAACCATCTCCAAGGAGCATCCACCAGTGGTAATATCAGCTACCTCAGAAATTTCATTGAAATCTTCAAGGTGATGGCTGGAGCCGTCTTTTGTGTGCAGCAACAAGTCATAGCAGGTGAAGAAACATGTCTCCAGAGCATCAAGAAGAAACTGTCTTATATCCATAACCGAATCTCCTGGGTTCAACTTCAAGTCAATTGAAAACAAACAAACAAATTAGTAGCTTAACACAAATGCTGAATTCATAAGGTGAAATAGTTCTAATTGACAAGTGGGAATAATATGCTTAGCCATCCACACTTGTAATACCATTTAGATAATCACATTTAGCTAAGAATTCACCTGCAGCTCAAGCTTCTCCCCACTTTGCGCTTTGACAGACACCAGAAAAAGATGAAGGTCACCTGCGCTCAGATGGCAATGAAGCAAGAATTCCACCAAATCAGTAATTTTATTTTCTAAAAAAAAAACAAAAAAAAAAAAAGAGTTCCTGCATTCATTTCTTCCAACATCAAGATAAGGTCTCAAATAAAGCCTCCAAATTCAGCCTGAACATGACAAGTACTAGCTATTCTTCTACAACTACAGAAGAGCTGTTAACAAATTTTAAAAATCCATTCACTATCAAGTAAAATTTATTATATAAGGGCTTATGAAAGTGAGATAAAAATATAAGGGCGTTCAATTCTCAATCTTTAGTCTTCACTTTTGCTTTTGCTTCACACGGTTCTTTACCAAAACTAACATCATGCAAAATGTTTTTGCACATAAACTTCTCAATATTGCCCATCTCCATTACACACATATCCAACTTCATATGCACCACCAAAAAAAGGGCTTTTTTATAAGCTTCTACTAAATTTCATTCTAGTACATTGAAATTAATACAATAAATCATTAAAAAAAAAAAGCTAATTGTTGATTTTACAACTATCAATATCTTTTTACCTTGCATTGTTTGAGTCGCTGAATTCTCGGTTTGAGTCGTTTCTGGCTTGGCAGAAGCAGAATCGCCATTTCCTGGAGGAACTTGTTCAAAGTTATCATCTTTACCAGTACTAGTACTCGCTGGAACTTCAACTGACTCCGACGAATTCGCCGTCGTCTTCGCCGCCACCGCCGCCGTATTTGGCACTCTCTTGTTCCTCCCTTTGTTCGATTTTCCAGCCATTTTCTATCTTATTCTGCAAAATTTTGTATTTCCAAACACAAAACAAAAACCATGAGAAATGAAACAAAATATTATCAAGCTATATTTATTTATTTATTTGGTTTTGGTTGGATAAGAAATGAAAAAACTTCATTGAAATGAAAACCCTAAACTTGTCATCCATGAAAGAGAAAGGCAAGAACTTTGAAAAAGGAAGAGAGAGAGAAGAGAGAGGAGAGAGACCTTGACGAATGAATGAGGGAGGGAGGCTGACCTGAGAATTGGGAGGGACAGCAGAGAGAGGGTTTGAGGATTCGGAAGTTCCACTTCCCAGTTACTTGATAACAAGTCAAAATTCAACAAGGGCCCGCTAATTTCGTCAAAATATTTGTGTATGTATATACAATTAGTATTTATAGCACGTCTTTTTCATAAATGAAACACTTTCTTTTTTTAAAGGCTTTTTTTTTTTTTGTTTGGAGCATATGAGCATGTAAAACGGATTTAAATCCCTAGTTTAATTTTGATGTCTCAAATAATGTCATACCAATTACAATAATACATTATATAAAAGTTTAAAAAAGTGTTTAATTAATTTTTATATTTTTTTTAAAATGATGTACCATTATATGATTGGTTGAATCTATTTAAGATATTAAAAATATAAGGTATTTTATTTATTAACCAAAAGAAGTAATAGGGTATTTTAACCAAAAAAAAATAGTAGGGTAAAATGCTTGTTTCATATTTAATAAAAAAAGTAATAGGCTATTTTAACCAAAAAAAATAGTAGAGTAAATTGCTTATTTGATACTTGACTTCCATAGGTGAAGTTGTGATTTGATCATCAAGTCTTTTTTATTACAAAATTATTAAATGCTTGTTGAACTCTTAAAAAACTTTTGCAAAGGAGCAAAAAAATAATTCCATAAACTCATAGTTCTACATTAGCGTTTCAGCCATACTATAAATCAGCCAGAGCACATTTTACTCTATGAATTTTATCTCAAATATATATAAATGATGCGACAGAAATTTCACATCCATACAAAAAACATATTAACCGTAGTTGAGTAATTTTTCCAGGGTGCTAAAATATTATATTATATTAAAATGGATTTTATAACTCAGGTCACAAAAACTGTCAGCATCAAATTCAAAGTGAACACATTTGGTTCAAAAATCTAAATTAAATATTTTACGTGGAAATAAAATCTTTAAAAATTATTGGACATTCATAACATATAATTATACAAGATATCCAAAAATTGGCTCAAAATACTGCCATATAAATTCGGCGTATATTTTCAAAGTCAGACATCCTGCAGTTTCTAGATTTCACAATTAGTGAAGAGTCCTGACAATAAATTCATTTTAAATTTATACACAAATAATTAAGGTCTGAAAATTAAATATATTATAGCTACATACTGATGATAATATACATAATCGAAAATCAACAAAAGCCCATCTCCCGAAATTTATGAAAAATCTGGAAAACAACAAGAAATCTAAAAAAACATATCCTCATAAAGAACCTTATTTCACTCTTAAACAGATAACAACCCCAAGGCCTACAACATCATCATCATATATTCGTGCATAAACCTAGTCATGCTTCTAAAAAAATAATCAACATGTTCATATATCTATATACATATATATATATATATATATATCTAATTACATATACAGATATTTATAAATTCATGTAGAGAGAGAGCATGACCACAAGAACTCACGCTTAATCACAATATGAGACAACTATACTTTGAGACTCCTCTTTATTTCTCTTGCTACGTGGAGACGATTAGGAGGAGGTAGAGAGATGTTGTGAGGCAGAGAGAAGAGGGAGAGAGAGAGAAAATAATGCCATCAAACTAAGAGAGAGAGATATTGGTATCGTGAGTTTAAAGGAAGGAGTGTCTATTTTTATGGCCAATTTGAGAGATAATTTTCTACGGCCAATTATGGTAATTGGAGGCTTTAATTGTCAGCCAAAAATGGCTCATAGATGGTCAAAACATGAGAGAGGATATAAAAAGCAGGTTTGAATTTTTTTTTTTTTTTCTGATCATCACGTATGGTCTCAAAATAAATGGCAATTAAACCATAATCTCCCTTTCTCTAACTTTACACACACACACATATATATATATATATATATATATGTGTGTGGTAGAATGAAATTTATAACAATACCAAGCTCAAAGATATTCACATAAGAATCATAAAATAATCATTAAATAAATGTTGTAATACACATAATTAATCAAAGTAATCTAGTCAATCAAATAATTATCATAACAAAATCAATCGATGAAGATAAATAGTATGAATTTGTCTTAGCACATTCGGTCCTCGTCGCAATCACCTGCATTGACACTAATTAAAAACATTAATGACATTTTAATAATCTCATCATAAATGAATAATATGAACTAAATTTTCTGTTAGTTCTAATGGAAATTCTTGTCGTAAAAAGTATGGCATTGCACCTAACTTAACGGTAAAACCACATTCAATTTCACCATAAGGTGAAGAGTTTGAATTCTTCTACCCCAACTTCAAAAAATGCAAGTCCCAAACCACTTAAAACGAAGCGATGATGTCGTTCACATTTGATCCAAAAAAGATAACTAACACGAAAGACGATAATAGCACATAATAGTGCACAAATTAGTGATCTAATTATATGTTCTGCATTTGGAAAAGACAGCTGAATGGAGAATTGAGCCAAACAAAGAGAGATCTAGTAATATATTTGAGTATCGTTAGGTGAAATTGAAGGCCTTTGTTATTATTCTATTTTGATCCATAGCTTACATTCTTGTGAGCTAACATTATCAATTTATTTTATTCTTTTATTCTTTTTGTTTTCATTTACACATTCTTTCCAAACATGAAATAATTAGAGAGTCATCTTCACTTTAATTATTCGCATCCTTTGCAAAAGCCAACGGCATGTCGTGTAAGTTAGGCGGCTCTTTTATGCTACGAAAGGACTTCAAATTCAAAGATGTCTTCCGCTTTGGCAGTTTGTGTTAGAAAATAATTTTTCATGTGGGCACACATATGTAATTAAATGTGTTATATAATGCTATCTTAAAGTAAAGCCTAAATTAAAGTGATATAATTAAGATAAAGTTAAAAGGCTTTATTGGGTATTAAAAATAATGTATGGGTTATATTTGTTAATATTATATGTGTAGATACCAATTTGTAATTTCCAGATTTTATGATGGGCGAAACTGGAAATATACTAAAATAACAAAAGTTATATATTTTGGTTATGGTCCCCAATTCATACGTATTATTCATTCAGAAAGTTTTCAGATATGCCTACTTCTCTGAAATCCCATCTTCAGAAAAGAATTAAAGGAATACGTATTGAATTGGAAGGCAATAACCCATATCAATCCAAGATCATGAATTCAGGTACGCTTCCGCAATTTGGTATGATTTTTCTCAATAGTTTGACATGAACGATCCTGTAGAAATTTTAGTTCAATCCAGTCTATCAGTTTGGTCATGTTGTTTACACAAAGTTTTCTAAAGAACTTCTGATAATTACAAATATGTTATTTTTGGCTTCCAACTTCACGATTTTAGCTTTTTGTATTTGGGCTTTAAACCCAAGCCAAATGTTTATTTTTTAAAATGTATTTGTTTAGGTGAAATGAATGCTGATTTGTTTACTGAAGTCCTTCATTCTCTTTTCCCTCTTGAAAGAAGCCTTCTCTTGAAGAGCTTTTTATTTTTGTGCAAGTTAGGTGGTTATTTTGCTTATTTTTTTTCTCGAAGTTGTTGGAAGAATACACAGATACCACAGCGTCAAACTTTCCTTTCATTCCATTGCTTGCAGTAGAGATCTCACCAAACTTTCCTTCGTTTGATCCGTTTCTTTCTGTATATGCAAATATCAGTGAAACATGGCTGCTGAACTTGCTGCTGGAGCTTTGCTTTCTTCTTTGTTTGAGAAGCTGGCTTCTCGAGATTTACGAAGCTTCTTTTGGGACTGAAAATGAACGAAGGGCTGCTGAGGAAGCAGAAGATTATAGTGTGGTCAGCCAACCAAGTGCTGGCATGATGCTGAGCAGAAACAACTCACAACCCCGGGCATCAATGAGTAGCTTTTCGAGCTCAAGGAAACCATTTATGAGGCTGAAGATGTGCTGGACGAGATCAACTATCGATCTTTAAGAGAACAAGCAGAAGAAAGCTAAACCCAGAAGCAGATCAATAAGTAAGAAGTTGCAAAATTTTCTTACTTGTTTTGATACGTTTGATGAAGCAAAAGAGTGCATGATAGAGGAGATCCTTGATAGGCTCAAGTTTATTGTTAAACAAAAAAATGTCCTTGGCTTAAAACATGGTGTCACAAGTATACTTTCACAAAGATTTCCCGCTCCTTTGGCAGATGAATCTTGTGTATTTGGAAGGGATGATGATAAGGAGAAAATGATTGATCTACTGAATGCTAGTAGTGACAAGATATCCATGATTCCCATAGTGGGCATGGGTGGCATTGGAAAAACCACCCTTGCTCGGCAAGTCTATGAAGACAACAGAGTGAAGAGTCGATTCCAGGTAAGATCATGGGCTATTGTATCAGATAAATCTGATATTTCTGTATTAATAAAAAAAATCCTCGGCGAGAGTTGCCCATAAAAAAATGGAACTGATGAGGGCCTCTATCAACTTCAGTGTAAGTTAATGGAGGCATTGAGCAAGAAGAAGTTTCTCTTTGTTCTAGATGATGTTTGGAATGAGAGCTATGAACATTGGGAGGTCTTAGTGAGTTCTTTCAAGTCTGGAGCACATGGAAGCAAGACCATTACGACGACACGTAGTGATATTATTGCAAACTGAATGGAGAATGTGCTGACACAGACAATATGTGATGATTGTTGGAAGTTATTTGTAGAACATGTGTATAAAAATTCGTGTTTGGATGCATTTGAGGAGTTAGAAATAATTGCTAGAGATGTCGTTAAGAAGTTCAAGGGTATCCCTTTAGTGGTTAAATCTCTTGCTGGCCTCTTAAGCTCGGTGATGGATCGAGAGGAATGGAAGAAGATACTAAATAATGACATATGGGAGTTGCACTTGCATGGAAATCAGTGAAACAATATTTTGCCTTCTCTATGATTGAGCAATCATTATCCACCTTTGCATTTAAAAAGATACTTTGCTTACGGTGCCATATTTCCAAAGGATTATGCTATGAATGAGTTTGAAAAAGAAAGAATAATACTGTTATGGATGGCAGAAGTTCTTCTACAACCTCAAAAGAGAGGAAAAACACTGAGGATGTGGGAATGAGTACATCCAAGATCTGATATCCAGGTCATTATTCCATCCACTAAGCAAGCATAAGTTGACTGTCCTAATGCATAACCTCACACATGATTTAGCAATGTTTATCTTGGGTGAATTTTCTTTTAATTTGGATGATAGTGATAGAAAGAAAATTTTCTAGCAAGACTCGCCCTTTTTCATATCCTAAATTTGATGACTTTGAGAATTTTGAAGGTTTATCTGTGGCTAAGAATCTTCGCACTCAATTGCTATTGCCATTGTCCGATAGGATATGCTCGAGTCCGATGTCACTAAAACTTCAACCAAAACTATTTCTACCGATAGAAGGGTGCGAAAGAGATCTTTTTCTATATAAATCTTATTTCACAGTATTGTCTGATTCTATTGGCAATTTAAAACATTTTGAGGTATTTGGATTTATCATTTAATGATGTTAAAGAGATACCTAACACACTTTGTGATCTATACAATTTACAGACACTACAATTAAAACTGTGTTTATTCCTAACCCAATTTCTAACTCACGAGGGAAACCTAATCAATTTGTGCCATCTCAATATTGAAGAAGTACCTCTTAGAAGATGCCGCCTAAGATGAGCAATTTGAAAGACTTACAAACACTAAGTAACTTTGTTTTGTGAAAAAATGATGGTTGTCGCATCAAAGAGTTGGAAGGGTTGCATTATCTATCTGGAACACATGTTGATGTTGTTAAAGATGTTTGAGAGTCTAATTTAAAGGGTAAGGAACACCTTAACAAGCTAGTCTACTATTGGAACCTTTTTGATGATCGTACTAATGATTCAAGAAAAGAACAAGAAGAACTTGATGCTTTTCAACCCCACACAAATATGAAAAAGCTTGTTATAAATGATTATAGGAGTCAGTCATTCTCTAATTGGATAGGTCATTGTTCATATACTAACATGGTTACCATACGGATTGTCTATTGTAACAACTATTGTTTGTTGTCATCGCTTGGTTAGCTACCTTTTCTCCAAAGTCTTAGAATTTATGCTTCCTGTGGGGTGGAAAGAGTTGGTGCTGAATTTTACTCTGATGCTTCTTCTATTATTAGTGTTGGGTTTGGTGCCCTAAAAGCTGTGACATTGTACATATTGTTAGTAAATAAATAAAGTGACATTTATTATTATTTTGGTTGCTTAAATGTGTTATGAATACATTTATAAACATCGAGAAAATTACATGATTATTTATGTGACTATAAATTTAGTATATAAGTGTTATATGCTTAGGGATAAAATTTATAGATAATAATTTAAATAGTCCATAATAATTAATTAAAGTTTAGGATCTTTAATTAAATATTACAAGTACGGTCCAATCTCATTTAGAATGAAATAGTCATTATCCAGGCTATTAATGTAGAGACATTGGATTGGGGGTACTTTATATAATGAGATTACATAGGACTGGACCAGATAAATTATGAATCTCTAATAATCATCCGTTACAAATAGAGTATTCAAATTTATCACTATGATGATCATATATTTGACAGTCTTAATCTTGAGTATTTATTAGACTCTTATTTATGACATTATATTTTTTGACTTGCATGGTAAGATTTGTCTAAGCACAGATCATAACTTAGCATCTTGGAAACATAATGTAATAAATGACTGAGAATAATATTATATAGATATAGAATCCATTCCTTTCTTATGGAAGTTAGAAAAATAATTTCCTTGAGTGATAATTCAAGGTTTGAACAGTAGAGCGCTCGTTCATAATAAGATTATGAATTAACTGTTCATTAAAGAATTATTGTAACTCAAGAATAAAGATGTAATAAGAGAGGTGAACGGATATTGAGCCTAGCTCTTATTATGAACTATTTATGGAGGACTGACTTATATGTAATGACTATATCAATAGACTACTCGCTAATTTTCTTTGAGTAATATTACTATAATCTCAAGAGTTAGTTTCAGGTTTTTAGTGCAATAACACTGAAAGTAATAAATTTGGTACATTAATCAAAGAGTTTAATTAATTGTCAAATTTATTGGAGCTTGGGTTATAGGTCCATAGGTCCCCAATACCACCTCTGTAACACTATATTGGATTTATGCGTAAAATGAATTATACATATTTAGTTTGAAATTATTGAATTCTGAATTAATTATTTTATACTTGAATTATTAATGTAACACAGAAAAATGTTCTCTGTGACACATAATGTAATGTGATAAATGTTGTCACATTTAACTGAGTATTAGTTAATTAATTGATTGATTATTTTTTAAAAATCTATTCTTAAATAAATGAGATCTATTTTTGAATTTAAATTTAGATATATATATATATATATGTTTTTGAACCCAATCTTATTTATATATAAGATTTTATAATATATTAATATATATATATATAAGACCTTAAACGAATTCGCTGTCGAATTCGTTAACATTTTGTTTATTTTTAACCTTTATATATATATATATTTATATATATATATATAAGTAAACTAACTTAAAAAAAAAAGGGAAACGTAACTTTACATTTCACGTAAACCTTTTTTTAAAGATATATATAAATATATATGAGATAAGAGCCAAACGAATTTTTGATTCGGTTAATTTAAAAAAAAAGGAAAGGAAAAAGGTTAGAATCATGTAAAATATATCCTTTCCCCATATATCTGATATGGTGATTATTTTAAATTTAAAATTAATTAAAAAATTACTAATGGCTCAGATATAAAAAAAAAAAAAAAAGAGATAACAGTTATCTCAAGAGAGATTTTTCATTCACGTAACTTTTACAGAATACTCAGAGAGAAAAACTAAGAGTTCTTCTCTGAAAAAAAAAAAGGTTTGCTATCTCATGTGTTGAGTACATAGCAAATTCAAAAAATATGAGGAAAATTCATTCTTATAGTTTAACGCCCACTCATATTTCCATTGGTGTGGAGCCCTGGATTGCAAGATCGTGGTGTCAAAGAGGAAAGCTAGGATACCCTGATAGTCTTTAAAAGATTGGTAAAATTTCCCAAAGCTTTCTATTATTAATTAAAATTATATAGCTATTACCGATGAACAAAGTTTTCAGAAAATTTTTGTTTATCAACGATCTATTCCTTCCTCTACGTTTCATATTTTAATTCCAACAAATGGTATTAGAGCGGGTTAGAGCATATATAATTTTAATTAACATGGTTTTATTTTGATAATATCATGTTTTTGATGCATGTTTGTGGGCACTTTACATCTTTGTAATTTTTATTCGTGTGATGAATGGTTATTTAATGAATGAATTTTTGGTCGTTAATTATATGGTCCTTTTGGATTGATAATTTTATTTTCAGTTTGATTAGATCAAATCTATATAAACTTATAAAGGGGTATAGGTTTTTTTGTAATTTATTGTTATTATTTTTTTTCTTTTCTCCTCTCCTTCACCTGCTACATGTGGAGTGATGAAGAAAAAGAAGTTCATTGGATCTTTTGGCCCAGTTGAGAACTTTAGGCCTATCAAATTTCAAAGGTGACTCAGCAGATTGTTGCACAGTAAACCACTTGATGAATACTACAAAATTGGAGCAGAGAATTATGTATAACTTACAAGAAGACCTTTGTAATTTTTTTTTCTCTTATTTTTTATGGGTTGTAATTTTTAATTATCTAAAAGGACTCGGTCAAAAATCCATTTTTTATTTTCATTTTTTATTTTAATGTGATGATTGTGATAACATGTTCATGCATTATAACATGTCATCTAGAAAAGTGCCCACTTATAGTTATTGTAACATGGCATGCATACACTAGTATAATTTTTTATAAAGAAGTTTATAAAATGATTTAATATGTGTTAGAATTAATTTAATGAGATTAAATTAATTGGGTTGGTTTTATAGAACCTTAATTTATTAATCAACCGAATGATGTGAATCTAGTTTTAATAGTTAAAACTTGGTAAAATTCACATTAATTCTAAGTTATCTAATTTTAAATTGTTTAATGTTGGGTAGCTTAGACAATTCATAATAAATTTAGATTTTTAGAAAATCTGGTAATTTATTTAAGTGCAAGTAGAATTGGATTCTATTAATACATAATATAACCTAGTAATTAAAAATTGTTTTTATTTACTAGAAGTATGAAACATATGATGTTTTATAGGACAAAACACATCTTTTAAAATAATGAATGGGATAAGGTAATATGACAATATAACCTGTGGTATCCACTATTAGCACAACACCGTGAGATTTAAGTGGCGCCTTACGACGCTTTGATTCGTCCTCTCTATGGAGGGTGTCCATTTAAATCAATATCAAGGTTGGCTTCCTAGAGATAGGATTTTATAATGTATTTCAAAATTTACTTACACTACGGTGAAAATTTTGAGTTAAGTTGTTAAAATCTAAAATAGTGGGTTACACTCATAAAGACATAATTAAATTGTTAATTATATCTTGACCAAAAATATACGGTTATTAATAAATATAAAAAATATGAGATATTTTGAATATATTTATTAATTGAGAATGTCTCAATTTAATTCATAAATAATTTGACATATCCTACGACGGCACTTTATTTATTAAAATTGAATAATCGTGGAATTAGTTAAATATTATTTTGTATTTTTTTATATGCATCATGCATCACGTTTACTATTCCAAAATATATATTTATGAAGTTTATGCAACCATTTAATTTATGTTTGTTTATTTATTTATTACAGCAACAATGTCTAATCCAATCATCGCTATTCTCTCAAATGAAAAATTCACCGGAGATAATTTTGTCAAGTGGAAGAGTAACATGAACATTGTACTAATTTGCAAAAATTACAAGTTTGTCCTGACAGAGGAATGTCCTCCATCGCCTGCTGCCAATGCTTCTTGTAATGTACGAGAAGTATATGATCATTGGATCTAGGCAAACAACAAGGCCCGCTGTTTTCTTTTGGTTGGCATGTCTGATATGCTTAGGATGAAGCACGAAAGCATGGAGACCGCTTATGAGATAATGCAGTCTCTGTAAGACATGTTTGGCAAACCTTCTGAAAAGGCACGCCACGAAGCCGTCAATGCGGTAATGAATGCCAAAATGAAGGCAGAGATTTCGGTCAGAGAACATGTTCTCAACATGGTTAACTATCTCCATGAGTTCTCCACATGGTTAACTATTTCCATGAGACCGAGGTCAACAAGGCTGTGATAGATGAAGCCACACAAGTGGGGATGATTTTGGAAACCCTCTCCCCTACGTTCCTTCAGTTCAAAGGCAACTATTTCATACAAGCTGAAATATAATATGACTGAGTTGCTTAATGAGCTGCAAACCTTCAAGTCTATTTCCAAAAAAAAGACTAAAGAAGGTGAGGCAAATGTTGCAGAAGCTCAACCCTCCTCTTCTACTCAAAAGAATAAGAAGAGGAAGAGGACTGAAGGAAGTGGTAAGTCTAAAAATGGAGGGAAACCTAAGAAGAACAAAAGCAACAACAACAAAAAGAGCTCAAACCAAAAGAAGCTTAAAGGAAAATGTTTCCATTGCGGCGTAGTTGGGCACTAGAAGAAAAACTACAAGAAGTATCTTCAGGAGCTCAAAGAAAAGAAGAACAACGGTAAATCAGATTTACTTGTTTTAGAAGCTTGTTTAGTTGAAGATGATACTTCACCTTGGATAATTGATTCAGGGGCAACTAACCAGGTTTGTTTTTCTTTGTAGATGCTTAGTTCTTCAAGGGAGCTTGCCGACGGGGAACAAACGATGAAAGTGGAAACAGGAGAGGTTGTTTCAGCAAGAGCAGTGAGAGTTGTTAAACTTTATTTTAGAAATAAGTTTTTAATTTTGGACAATGTTTATTACATTTCTTGTTTTCGTAGAAATTTAATTTCTATTTCCAGATTATTTGAATAAATGTTTAATGTTTCTTTTAATAATAATTATGTTAATATTTCTAGAAATGATTTGAATATTTGTTTTGCGCATCTGAAAAATGGGCTTTACACTTTAAGGATTCTTTTATCTATTGCTGCTTGTTTTGATTGTGAGATATGACAAATAGATGTCAAGACTGCCTTTTTGAATGGCTATCTTGAGGAAAGCATCTATATGGTGCAACCAAAAAGGTTTGTAGTCAAAGGTCAAGAGCAAAAAGTTTGCAAGTTGTAGAGGTCTATCTATGGACTCAAGCAAGCTTCAAGATCTAGGAACTTGAGATTTGATGAAGCGATCAAATCTTATGGTTTCGATCAAAACATTAATGAACTTGAGTGTACAAGTACATCAAAGATAAGGAGGTGGTCTTCTTAGTTCTTTATGTAGATGATATCCCACTCATTAGGAATGATGTAGGCATATTATCTAATGTAAAGAAATGGCTCGTCAACCAATTCCAAATGAAAGATTTAGGAGAGGCAAGTTATGTTATTGGAATCCAACTCATAAGAGATCGCAAGAACAAACTGTTGGCGATGTCTCAGGCATCGTATATCGATAAAGTGCTTATCAGATTTTCGATACAAAACTCCAAGAAAGGTAATTTACCTACACATCATGGAGTTTATCTTTCAAAAGAGCAGTGTCCTAAGACACCTCAAGACGAAGAAAACATGAGACAGGTACCCTATGTATCTGCAGTAGGAAGTCTAATGTATGTCATGTTGTGTACAAGACCTCACATGTGCTATGCGGTGGGTATAGTCAGTCGGTATCAATCCAACCCAAGATTAGATCATTGGGTAGCGGTTAAACATATTTTGAAGTATCTTTGGAGAACGAGAAACTATATGCTGGTATATTCCGGTGAGAATTTGATTCCTATTGGATACACTGATTTTGATTTTCAATCAGACAAAGACACATGTAAATCTACATCTGGATCAGTGTTTACTTTTGGTGGTGGAGCCATAGTTTGGAGAAGTATCAAACAATCTTGCATTGCTAATTTAACTATGGAAGCTAAATATGTGGCTGCTTGTAAAGCAACTAAAGAAGCAGTTTAGCTCTATAAGTTCTTAAATAATCTGAAAGTACTTCCAGGCATGGATAAACCACTCACACTGTATTGTGATAACAGTAGCATAGTGACAAATTCAAGAGAACCTAGAAGCCATAAAAGAAGAAAGCGTATAGAGAGAAAATATCGTTTGATCAGAGAAATAGTACACCGAGGCGATGTAGAAGTTGTGAAGATAGTGTCGGAAAACAACCTTGTCAACCATTTCACCAAGACGTTACTTGCAAAGAGCTTTGAGGGACACTTGGAAGGCTTAGGTCTTATAGATATGTCTCATTTGCTTTAGGGCAAGTGGAGATTGTTGGGTTTAGTGCCCTAAAAGCTGTGATATTGTATATATTATTAATAAATAAATAATGTGGCATTTATTATTATTTTGGTTGCTTATATATGTTATGAATACATTTATAAATATCGAGAAAATTTCATGATTATTTATGTGACTATAAATTTAGCATATAAGTGTTATATGCTTAGGGATAAAATTTATAGATAATAATCTAAGTAGTCTGTAATAATTAATTAAAGTTTGAGATCTTCAATTAAATATTACAAGTACGGTCCAATCTCATTTAGAATGAAATAGTCATTATCCAGGCAATTAATGTAGAGACATTGGATTAGAGGTACTTTATATAATGATATTATATAGGACTGGACCAGATAAATTATGAATCTCTAATAATCATCCGTTACAAATAGAGTATTCAAATTTATCACTATGATGATCATATATTTGACAGTCTTAATCTTGAGTATTTATTAGACTCATATTTATGACATTATGTTTTTTGATTTGCATGGTAAGATTTGTCTAAGCATAGATCATAACTTAGCATATTGGAAACATAATGTAATAAATGGCTGAGAATAATATTATATAGATATAGAATCCATTCCTTCCTGATGGAAGTTAGAAAAATAGTTCTCTTGAGTGATAATTCGAGGTTGGAACAGTAGAGCGCTCGTTCATAATAAGATTATGAATTAACTGTTCATTAAAGAATTATTTAACTCAAGAATAAAGATGTAATAAGAGAGGTGAATGGATATTGAACCTAGCTCTTATTATGAACTATTTATAGAGGACTTACTTATATGTAATGATTATATCAATGGACTACTCGCTAATATTCTTTGAGTAATATTACTATAATCTCAAGAGTTCAGTTTCAGGTTTTTAGTGTAATAACACTGAAAGTAATAAATTTGGCACATTAATCAAAGAGTTTAATTAATTGTCAAATTTATTGGAGCTTGGGTTATAGGTTCATAGGTCTATAGGCCCCCAATACCACCTTTGTAACACTATATTGGATTTATGCATAGAATGAATTATATGTATTTAGTTTGGAATTATTAAATTTTGAATTAATTATTTCATACTTGAATTATTAATGTGATATGGAAAAATGTTCTCTATGACACATAATATAATGTGATAAATGTTGTCACATTTTTCTGAGCATTAATTAATTAATTAATTAATTATTTTTTAAAAATCTATTCTTAAATAAATGTGATTTATTTTTAAATTTAGATTTAGATATATATATATATATATATATATATTTTTGAACCAAATCTTATTTATATATAAGATTCTATAATATATTAATATATATATATATATAACAACAGTGAATTCGGTTACGTTTTGTTGTTTTTTAAACCTTTATATATATATGTATTTATATATATATATATATATAAGTAAACTTACTTAAAAAAAAAAAAAGGAAACGTAACTTTACGTTTCACGTAAACCTTTTATTAAAGATATATATATATATATACACACACACACACACATATATGAGATAAGAGCCAAACGAATTTTTGATTCGGTTAATTAAAAAAAAGGAAAGGAAAAAGGTTAGAATCATGCAAAATATATTCTTTCCCTATATATCTGATATGATAATTATTTTAAATTTAAAATTAATTGAAAAATTACTAATGGCTCAGATATAAAAAAAAAAAGGAGAAATAACAGTTATCTTAAGATAGATTTTTCATTTACATAACTTTTACAGAATACTCGAGAGAAAAACTGAGAGTTTTTTTTGAAAAAAGATATTTGCTATCTCATGTGTTGAGTATATAACAGATTTAAAAAAGTGTGAGGAAAATTCATTCTTATAGTTTGACGCCTACTCGTCTTTCTATTGGTGTAGAGGCTTGGATTGGAAGATCGTGGTGCTAAAGAGGAAAGCTAGGATACCCTGATAGTCTTCAAAAGGTTGGTAAAATTTCTCAAAGCTTTCTATTATTAATTAAAATTATATAGGTATTACCAATGAACAAAGTTTTTAGAAAATTTTTGTTTGTCAATGATCTGTCCCTTCCGCTGCGTTTCATATTTTAATTTCAACAATTAGACCATTTAGATCTTTAAAATTTTTAGAATTTGATCACGACAACTTAAAATTTTTAGATCTTTAAGATGGTGAATGTTTTCGTAGTCTCAAGCACCTTGGTATTACTCGTTGTCCCAAGCTAAATGTGTCCTTACCGGTCTATTTTCCTTCCTTGAAGACACTGAAAACAGAGTACAGTCATCAAACTGATGTTGTTCTAGGAGTTCATCATATGGAAACGACATTTCTTTCTCTTTAGCTGCTAAAGATGAGTGGTTGTCCTAAATTGGAGAAATTTATTTTGTCTAACTTTCCACCAAACTTACGAATAATTCACATTTCTGGTCGTGGTTATGCTCTCACACATGATCCGGAAATCAAAAGCTCTTCCATGTGTGGTAATCGATGGTTGTGAAGATGTAATGACAATTTCAGAGAGGTTGCTTCCAACTACTCTTACTTCTCTCTTGTTAATGGCCTTCAGAATCTTAAAGCTCTTAATGGAAAAGGCTTCCAACACCTTTCTTCTCTCCAATAGTTGAGAATTGAAAACTACAAAGAGCTCCTATGTTTTCCAAGAGAGAGGCTGCCCACATCTCTTACTTCTCTTTGATTAAGAGAACTTACAAGGCTTCTAGACCTTGGAAAGGGCTTCAACACCTCATCTCCTTTAAAGTCTTACGTATCTTCAGTGCTTGCCGGAAAATGGGATGCCCACATCTCTTTCTACTCTGTGTGTCATGGCGTCCAAGCCTTATTTGACAAGAACTTCTTTCAACAACATGTTCCCTTGAAGAGTTGGAAATTAGTCACTGCCTTTATCTCTAGTACAACTCACTAGAAGACAATGGGAATAGCCTTTGACACCTCCTCTTGCTTAAAAAGGTCGCCATTATGCATTTTGAAAATGTCCAGAGCTTGCTAGAAGAGAGATTGCCCCCGTCTCTGATTTCTCTCAATATCTGTTTAATTTCCAAAGCGTAGAGACCCGAATGGCATGGGCTCATTAATTAATGCCTACAAAAACCTCCAATGCTTGCCTAAAGAGGGGCTGCCATAGACTCTTTCTTCTTTGTATATCTTTGCTTGCCCTTTGTTGGAGCCGCTGTGTCAAATGGGGATGGGAGCGAATTGGCATAAGATTTCCCACATTCCTTGAGTGAAGATCGAATCGTATCCTTCATACAAGGGCCTACAAATTGCCATGACCGAGTGTTGTCGTCTCTTCTAAATTTCAGGTATTTTTGTTCTTTATTTTATCTATACAAATCTATATTATTCACTCCAGATTTATGTAAGATCTATATATTTCCTCTTGTCAATATATAAGAAATGAAAACTGTATTTGCTAACACGTCAAACCTATAAATATTGAATTTTTGAGAAGTTGACATATAAATTATACTGTTCATTCATGTTAAAACATAAATGTTTTTGCCTACTTTCCATACTACAGGGAACAAAGAGGACATGATTGTTTTTAGTACTTAGAAAATGAGAGATGGACAAGGAAAAAGAAACTTGTTTAGTTCTTTCAAAACCATGAACCATTAAACGGCTTAGGATTCCAACACCTCATCTCTGTCAAAGCGATGCATATTCGTTATCGTAAAAGCCTACAATTTTGGCGGTTCATCTCTTTCTTCTTCACACATCTTCGCATGTTCTAGGTTAGCACCAAGGTGCAAGAGAGAATTCTTGTTCGTTTGGTACACGGGTTTTGAATTATAACACCCACCTAATATAAATTTAAAATACATAACATAATAATATCAAGTGTTATTACTCTAAATTATTTACAATTATAATATAAAACACATAATGTTAATATTAAATAATAAAAAATTTGAACTTTTGAAATTCTTTTATAGCTAGAGTATAATTTTACTTTTTAAACTTAAATTGGTTGATGTTATATTTATAATATAATACATATCTCAAAATGAAATAAGTCATGTCGTAATTATAGCCTCTAAAGGCATATAAAAGAAAACAGTAGTGAAAAGTCTCAAAACATATCAACTTTATCCACATACGCAAATCCATAGGTTTAGAGGAGAATGCCAACCAACTATTTAGCATCCCATTACCGATGCTGAAAATTATTCTTCTCTGTATCACCATAACTAAGTGAACTTATGCCAATAAGTAAAATTAATGTATAACATGAATAATTATGCCATGAATGGTCCCATAAAAGTCATATGTTTTCTTTTCTTGGAAACTTAAATTGTACCTGTTTTGTATAAAACGTAAAGTGTGTATGATTTTTCTTTAGGGTTTTTAATAATGCGTAGGTTTCCTTTCGTCAATTCCTTTAGATCATTAATGTCGTCGTGTGGCATCTTACACCATAGGTCCCCATCGAAACAGTCTCTATCGAGATAATAATAAAGTCCATAAGTCTCCGTCGAGACAAAATATTAAAACTGTAAGCCTCCATCGAGACAATACAGTGAAGCAGCCTCCATTGAGACTAACTCAATTAAATATATCATCATATTACAAGTAGCCCGTAAGACCTCGTAAAACTTTACCTTATATGTTTTAACTTTTAAATTAACATTTTCGGTATAGTGTCTTTAATATATAATGCATGCTTGCATAACACTTAAAATCAAAACATGCTCATGTTACTTGTGCTCCATAATGTCATAACCATACATACAAACATGTACGACATTTATGGTGATGCAGGTGAAAGTCTACTTATCTCGTATTATGGAGTAATGTAAATTATTGTCAAGGTTTTTCTCTTCAGATCCGGTGTCCAATCCTTTTGAAAATAGGTGTTTATATCTCGTTATCCAATAAACATATACTTATTACTTAAGTGTTAAGGAGCTCATTTCAAGTTTGAAATCAAACTTAAATAAAAGAAAGACTAAGTCCTCACAAACATGTCATTTATAAACTATTAGTTTCCTCAATAAATCCACAATACTACAACCATATTAAATAGAAAGAAAGATGGTGAAAAGAACGAAGGATGGTGAAAACTAGAACTTAAACTTCTGCTTTTAAATGTTTTAACGCTTCCTTGTATTTTTCTAATAAAAGTAAAAGACTTAGCTTATAAAAATAGTACTAAAAATAGCCATTGTAGTAAAAATCATAAATTCATGTAATATAGAGGATAAAAATCAAACTTAATCCTAAAAGTCCCTTAAAGTATCAAAAATATGAAAATTGGTAACATGGCAACACGAGTTAGTTTAAAGGGCAAAAGTGGACTTGTTGGTCTCTAAATGGTTCAAAACCTTTTCTAAAAATTTGAGCAGTATTTTCCCTCAATTTTAACACTCTCCAAAGCTTAAAATTCATCACAATAACTACAAAGAAACAAAAGTCTAGTGCATTCACAAGACCACAATCAACTCCAAATTTGCTAAAATTCACATATTTCTAAAACTTTTCTTTCCAACAACCAAATCCCTTTTTATTAGATCATTTTCCTATGATTCCTAACCTTGAATAGCATTAAAATTATACTCGTATCATGTACCAAATTATGCTTATAAACCAAAGAAAGAAAACTAAAAATGGTTGAAAAATTCTCACCTAAGTGAAACAACATGTACTCTTCACCTCTAGTTCCACTTTTCTTACTTCAAAATGATGAAACCAAGGCTTATAGTCTTTCTAAGCACTTGAAATAAACCCTAGAATTGTCCAAAAGAATAAGATTGTTGGTTTATCCCCTATCTTAAAAGATTGAAACTCAAAACCACAAAATCAAACTTACCTTGACTAGTTTTGGTTTCTCTCTCTTATCACCACCCAAATCTTGATCAAGAACTTGGAGATGGACTAATCTTCTTGAACCCTAGCTAGAAATAGGGTATTTCTCCCTCCATAGAAGGGTCAGACTAAGAAGAAAGTGAGATGAAATGAGCTCACCTATTTGCTTAATTTCTTTTAAAGTACTACACACACATATCAAATTACTTAACATTTTAGTACTCTCTTATTAGCTTAATTATTGTCCCTCTTTTGCAACTTACACATCATCCATTTAGCATCCAAAACACTCATACACAATGCTAATTAAAAGCTAAACCACAGCCACTCATTTAACTTATTACTTTAGTTATACTCGCTCACACTATAATCTTAGTATACCAAAAATATTAGTTTCTAAACCTTGATAGTTTTTCACCAAAACTTTACCAAACTTTCTAAATCTCTTTAAAATACACTAAAAAATTGGATAACATGATTTATTACTCAACTCTCAACTTATTGAACCCCTAATTGAGTCTGTAAACTTGAAGATTAAAAGGGTCACTTATTTAGGGTTTCAAGGTAGACCTACCACTAAAACACATCATCCTCTTATAAGAGATTTTGTATCATTCTTAATAACATTTTACGAAATTTCACACCTTATATAAATGTCTTTTAATCATTATTCTGAATACATACATAACTTCACTTCACGTAAAATGAAATTTTCAGCATAAATAGCTGTAAAACCATCACTGAGTTCTACTTCAACTCATCTATTATAATTGTATATCAAACACCATTAGAATTCGCTTTTCTATTTTTTTAACCGGATCCATCTTTAAGAAATCCCAAATCATTTAGCTATACATTCAAATAAAATTGTATAAAACATACTTTAAAAAATGATATACGCTATTAATATAATAAAACAAATCTCAAATGATTATGAAAACATTATATAATGCAATTAATGTCATGAAATCGTACAATGCATCGGCCAACAAGTATGTGAGAATACCAAGCATCACATGAATAGTGTGGTTTAGAACTTTATGGTTTGAGCTGTGGGTTCTAAATTATATAGTTTGAACGATGATTTTGAACTGGTATTTGGAACGTAAAGGTTTAAAATAAGAATAAAATATCACATCAAGTTTAAACGAGAATTGGTGTTTGAAAAACTATAGTTTATGAAAGAAAAAAGAAAATGAGAATAATTTTTACTGTAGACCATATGAACTTGAGAGGGGGCAAAGTTTAGATTTTGGGGGTTTAAGCCGTTTTAAAACTGCCTCTACAGTTTGAACTGACCTAGTTATTATTCCACCAAATCCAGTTTAAACCATTTTTATGGTTTGAATTGCTTTAAACGGTTTTGAACTTGCGTACCAAACGGCCTATTAGTGATTGTGTATATTAACAGAATTAGCATGATGATTTTTGTGTATCTACCTTTTTTGCCAAACTTTGGGTATTTTTCAATCTTCTTAATTTTAAAAGACATATTTGGTCTTCATTTTAATTCAAAATTAGCGGTGGATCTTAGAAAAAAAAAAAAAAACACAAATCGTTGTTAGCTGTTAGTGTTCTTTTTTCTTTTTTCTTTTTTTTTTTCCTTAATATTTTAGTTATGAATTAATTATACATTAATTATGTGTCATCTTTTCTGTTCAGAAGAAGCATCTGATTATTAAAAAGTGTCACTTTTGTTTTTCAATCTTTATGTTGATTCTGCTTCTTTAATTGACCTAGCCAAATTAGAAAATAAGAATTTTACTAGCCTAATTCGGACGAAGGATTTAAAAACCTACTTAAAAAAAGTCTCTTAAAAGAAAAAACCTCATACTAAAAGAGAAAACACTCAAGTTTGTATTCGATATCAATAGTATAGTCTTTATTACAAATAGTTAATGAGGATATTTACATTACTCTAGAAAAACAATAACAAGCATCACTACAACAAACAACCAATTTGATAAATAACGATAAATTAACGACAAAATAAAGCTAAAATATAAGAAATGATTATTATATTTATAATCTCCCTATGTCATTTGTGTTAACATTTTAATTAGCATGAAATTGAATAATAAGGTTCTACTTGAGCTGACAAAAACCATGGGGTCAAATTTTTTTTACCCTTTGCCAGAAACAAAGCATTGCCCAAGAGCTTGTAGTTCCAGTTTAATTTTACTTTCTTGCCCTCTATATACGTATATAAAGTGATTTACAATTTTCATCTTATAATAAAAGAGCCCAATTTTGCTCTATTTTGCAAGAATATATAGATGCGCTCTCAATATCTCAATAGGGTGATTGGAAAAATTAATTTTAACCTAAATTTTTTATTGTTACAGTGTAAAGCTCTCATATACTATAATGATCATAAAAAATATAAGTATAAAGTTTTCACATGTTATAGTTTTCTGCTTAAAAGATTTAATTCTAGCCACACTTCTCAAACATCCCAGTGGTGGTATGGTTTTTACTTGAGCAAAAAAGAAAAAAGTACCAGTCCGATAATTTTTATTTTTACTTTTTTTGCAAAGTTGAATTTTTTTGCTATAACTATACATAGAACACTTCTTACAACAAAAAAAAAAAACACAATAAAAAAAAAAAACAAAACAAAACACTACATATAGAAGACGGTAACTGAGCTGTGGCCTGTGAGTTTCATAATAGAAGCTAATTAATAGTTAATAACATATCTTACAAAATAACCTTTAAACAAGTTGTACAAATAGATGGTCATCCAAATATTTACATTCATATACTAATTATTAAAAAAAAAAAAAAAACTCATTTTATTCATGCCATTTATGTTCCATGTTAAAAAAATAACCTTCTAGAGTCTCCATTTCACTTTGATTCTCTTAATACTGCAATAACTTTAATTATTTCAATTTTATTATTATAACTTTGCTTTTAATGGTCATTGCTTAAAACAATAACGTCCCCTTAAAATTATTCACTCACAAATCTTCCATTCAAAAAATATATATGTGTGCGTATGTACACATTAAAATTCGATATTTTTTTTTAAAGTTTATCTTCATCAAAATGACGAACAAAAATCAGTAGAAGAGTTTCGTGAGTTAGTTTAAACAATTAAGGAAATAAGGAAAGATTGAAAATAAATATATAGAAAAATCATGTGTAGTTAAATTATATTATTGCTATATCTTTCTAGAGTGCTAGAGTGCTTTGCTCAATGCAAAAACGTAGAACATTAGAGGGGCATTATTCCACTGCCTTTATCTAATATCCTGCAAATAAGAAGCCATATATATATATATATATAGATTTTAGTGGGGCAGATTTAAACTCTATATCGTTTGAAATTACTGATAAATTATGCTTGCAATTACTAAAGAGGCCACACTTTTAATTACAAAAAACATATAAATATAACGCTTGGTCATTTCCTGTAACGCCCAAAATGGGCAGTCAAAAGCAACTAAAAAAATGGATTAGAGAGATGCAAATCCTAAAAATATAATTCCGAAACAATTTAATAAAATATGGGGAAAATTACAATGAGACCTTTTCCTTTTTTATCATTGATAAGATCTGTTTTTAAAGCCTTGGATGACAAATCAATGGTTTAAAATCACAAGCAAAAATAAATTGCAAGAAGTGACAAAAATACACGCAAAAACACTTAAAAGATGAAGGGCACACCTCTGACGTTGGTCGTGGAAAGGCAGGGAGGGCCGAAGGGGAGGTCTCACAAGTGAGCTTGCCCTCACACGAGCGCTGTTGCTTGGTTCGCCTGGCTACCATTTGGCCACCAATGCCAACAACCACCAACACTTGATCATGGCCTTGCATCAACTTGGGTAAGCTCGGCACCCCCTTCGTGGCCCATAGCACCAAGGCATGGGCTTCGATGTGCCATGGCTAAGTCATGATGAGTCAAGGGGTTAACATCGGTTCTATAAGATGTAGGTAGCTGAAGGTATCCAAACTCTTAGGTTAAAATGTAATCCCTACTAGGCACATTTGTAGCTGAGTACTTGAGAAAAAGATTTTTTCTTCTCTTTGAGAATACAAGAAAAGTTACACTAATAAAATTGAAATAATTAAATTTATGGCATACAAAGTGAAATCGAGACTCTAGAAGGTTATTTGATTCAACATGGAACATAAATACCACGAATATAATGTTCTTTTATTTTTTTTCCTCCACTAAATAGATGCATATAAATACTTGGGCGCCGAAGGTTCCTGAATCAGCAATCCCCGAGGTGGTGTGGCAGCAAAGCTCGATGCATATAATGTAGTCCCAAGGCTTGAGCTCCCAGTCCCACTATCTTCTGCTTCACGTAAGGTTTTGTGCAGTTTTCTTTTACAGTGTCGGTGCCAAGCCGCTTGTATGAAACAGGCTGCCCATGTCCTCCATTGTTGGGAGTAAAACCTGATCAACAGTGTCCAATTAAATAATTTTATTTTACTTCACATGATATGATTTTCATCTAATCATTGAAAATCTTACTTCTATTGCATTTTCTTCTGTTGAGCTTACATTGTTACAGTACATAACATGATCAGATAAAAGAATAAAAAAAACATGTTTGAATTTAAACAGCTCGACGGTGTTATAATACCCTTGGGAGGAAGCCAAAGAATAAGTTTCAAGTCTTGCCTGAAAGTGTGTTCGAGCTGCTGCTTGCTGTGAAAGCGACGAATCTGAGAGGCTACAAATTTCAAATCATCAGGCATGACGGCAAACGTTTCAACCTCAGTTAAAGCTTTTACTGTTCTGGTTGAGAGGGGAAGATTAGAGGTCGAGTTCAGGTCCAACGCCCATGTCAGAAGCTCTTCACCAAAAAAGTCACCAGCCTTAAGAAGCGACGAGTTGAAAAAACCACTTCTTCCCCCATCATCAGTCATAGACAGCAAAGCTCCCCTCATTATAAAAAGCATCTCGTCAACTGGATCGCCCTTCCGAATAATGTAGCTTCCCTCCGTGTAGAGTATTGGCTTTAGACGCTCACATAAGGTGTCCAATAGCCGTGTATCGATTTTCTCAAACAATGGCACCTGAAGTTCAAATCCAAAACATTTAAGGTTACAAGTGAAATTCACATTAATTGGTCAACTCTCCTTAAACTGTTGTAGATTTCCAATATTACTCTTACCTAAAACTTGTTAAAAAGTACTAAATAAAAGACTTTATTCAAGCGTGCTCTCTCTCTCTCTCTCCCTCCCTCCCTCCCGCCCCTCATTTAAGCAGCACTGCCTCCCTTTCCCTCTAGGGCTGGAGCCCGTTCTTGGGGGGTTTTCTACCACGCCAATAGCATATTGACACGTGTCACCCTCAATGATCAATATCAATCATTGGCCATCATGACAAGCAGAATAAGTATGATTAGAGATAGAACGACCGACATGGCCGAAGCCAAAGAACATCTAAGAGCTTGGGCAGGAAAGCAGATCTACATCTCGACAGGCAAAATGATACATCAACATGTAGATTGAGTTGATTAAGATCGAATAACGCAAGTGACGACAGGGCGACCATTTTGAGAAATACGCGTGTCTGTATGTCAGGGAAACCACTAATAACAAAACACGTGTCTCGTTGCTTACCCAACAAGAAGAAACACATGAATGCACACAGATCCCAAAAAAAGGCAAGGAAAAGAAATAACAAATAATCCCATTGGGCCCTTGCTCATAAGGGAAAGTCAAAAGAAAACTTAAGCCTGAAAGGGAATTTAATGTGTCCAAATCTATTAGGATAAGTCAAGTATAAATAGGACATAAAACCTAAGAAAAGCGATTCTTCTCTCTCTTCTACAATTTTCTATTTGTTTTCATTACTTTGTTTTATTTGTTTAGTCATTTTCAGTAGTTTCTTTTATTTGTTTCTTTATTCGTATCATTCAAATAATCGTAGAGCCAATCAATTTTGTTAATTGATGCAAATTAAACACAATCCATGTGGGATCGACATCCATACTCGTGTATACTTTATTGCTTGTACGACCTGTATACTTGCAGATTCGCAACAGCACTGCATTTGGGTTGTTTGCCAGACTTCTTGCCTTTGGGAGGGGGGCAGACATTGGGTTGTGGCTAGGTGTGGAGGTTTTCTTAGGCAAAGGGATGGAAACTTGCTGCTAAGGTCGGGTGGGAAAATGGCTGGCAGGTCTCTATGCCACCAAAATCTGGTCAAGGTCAATGAGGCTGACGAAGGCAGAGCCCAAGGCCATCGAGATTTGGTTGGGTTGTTGGTGGGGGATGGGCTTGAGAGTCAAGGGGGAGGGTTTTCGAGGTAAGGAGAGGAACCTGCTGGTGTGGAAGGATGGGATGGCTAGGGGAGTCTTGGATTAGGCTAGAGTTGACGCTAGCAACAGAGGAAAATGGTGATCTTAGCAAAGGCCGGCCTTTGTGCTACGGATTTGAGGCTGTTGGTCCCCGGTTCGGGTAAAGGCGGGTGGTGTCTTTGGAAGTCTGACCGTGTCAAGGATTGCCAAAAAAGAATTAGAAGGTGGAGGCAACATTTTCTCTTTTGCTAGGGGGTTACCACCTTTTTTTTGTTTTTGTCTAGGTGTTGTTTTTGTTTACTTAGAGTAAGTGCGTTGTTTGGGCACATTGGCGCTTTTGATGTAATGAAGGAAGTAGTTTCCTATTTCTGGCTTTAGTTTGTTTGTCACAACCACTTGTTATTAGTAGAACGTGTGTAGATGTCTGAATGGACCTTAGTCTAGACTATGTCGTTTGTGTCTCTAATATTAAAGATTTGACTTTAGTCAACTGGCTTAATCTATCGATTGTTGTGGTACATTCTAGCAAGCCTGGTCAAGAATTATTCTATATGCCGAGCAGTTCTTTTCCTCTTTGATTTTGATATTTGAAATTTATCCATGTACTTCAATCGTCTTTATTGATGATTCAATTAGTGCTTAGGGTTAAATTCTCCTAAGATAAGTCATATTTGACTGAGTTTGTAATTTTATTAATAAAGTTTCCAATTAAAAAAAAAGTTAAAAAAGTCCATAAATAAACTTTCACTAATTCAATTGATGGTGATTCTGCAATTTTGATTCTTTTGACCGGTCAAAGGTTATAGGGTATTTCAGCCTCAAAACCATCTATCTATATAAAAGCTTGCAGGAATTTCAGAGTGTTTCCAATGAAGGACGATAATAACGCTTCAGTTGGAGGCAACAATCGACAAGATTTCGAATGCATATAAGCAAAGGGTTGGAGTTCTAATATCTGTTTGGGTCAGAAGTGATCTCAGCCAACAAGTGTCTCTCATGTGTTGGTTGCCTAAGAAAAGGTATATATATATATATATACGTATATACACTCTTGTTCTCTACTTTCACGCATTTTCCCTGTGTTAAATAGTGTCAAATAAAGTAGCTACTTTCATTCTGTAACTTACTTCGAATAAGATAAAACACAATGTAAAATTCCCAAACTAAAAATAGAAGGAACTTTAGTGTCAATTACTTGAAAATAGAAATCAAAATGAGCAAAAAGGAATTAAAACAGGGAAAAACAATGATTTAACATGGTTCAGCAATAGGTTTATATCCACGGACCAAGAACACTTTCGTTATGATTTTGCAATGAAACTTCCACAGACATATAATAACACGAGGGACTAGTTTTCGTCAATCAAGCCACCTAAAATCAAAGTAATCAATTTGTCTACATCTAATATACAGCAAATACGTTGACAATTGCAACACAATCCATGCCAAATATTTGAGAATATTTAAACATAATGTATAAGGGGGCATAATTTTCCAACAAAATTATTAACATTTTTTTTGAAAAAAACAAAACAATTTACTCGCAGCTCAAAAGGGCAGAACAATTTAAAGTAAGTTGCTAAGAAAGAGCACTTACTCTCCTGAGAAGAGCCAAACAAAGATGGCAGTTTATGTCCCTTCTAAGGTCCTTTGGAAGGTTTCTAAGTAGATTTTCCTCTTCAACACCTCTAGTTTCTTGCCACTCATATTGTTCATATCTCCTAACCCGTTGCTTCAAATCCTCCGGGAGCATCCGGTGGCCCATCCACTGTTCATATCTCCTAATCCGGTCTCTCTTCGCTCTCATTTCTTCAATTCTCACAGAGATGGATTCCAAATATTTCTATCATTACAAAACAAACAAAGTTTGCTGCATTTTTAAATAGCTCATATAAATATAAGACCAAGGAAAATATTGTTATATACAATGTATAAATTGGTTTTACCTGCATATTGCCAATGAGTAAAGAAAACAGAATCAATCCAGAGATAGATATGAAGACTTCAAACACTATCTCTCCCACAAAACTGCCTGGCTTCAAATTTTGCCCCAGAGAACTGGTGAAGGATTAAATAATTAAATACCAAATAATAAGAACATAAGATATTACAAGATACTAAATAAACGACGTCTTTACGAACCTAAGATTGCTTAATCCCCACCAGAAGCAATAGAAAAATTTGAAAGGGAAATCCAAGCTTTGAACCACACCAGATGTGAGAGCATCAGAAGATATTCCAAACTTAAATGTGGTAGAGTTCGCAGTTTCACCAGGATCAACATAAGGGCAAGCCTTGTTTAGCAAATTTACAAGGTCTAAGTTGGAGATCACTGGGTTATTCGCACGGTTAATATTACAATGCAAGTATTTACCACTCAAATTCTGTCTGTTAAATTCATGACCCCAACACTTTTCCACCTGCTCTATCGAAAACAAGTACCAAAAGGCTCCAATGACCTGAGATATATGTTTGGTTTGCACAGAAAATTAGAGATGAGAAAGTTAATCTATCTTGGCAAAGTGACAAGGGATATAAAGCATATAACTTACATGACTAGCTAGCATGTAGAGGAAAAGATTGAATGCAGCTCCAGCCCAAGCTGTCTCAGCTAGTATCCCATAAGTATTCGCCACTTGTTTCAAAAGTGGAAAGATTCGTGCAAACCTCGGTACATATTGGACTAGAATTACAATTCTGAGCGTGTCCTTTGTGATCATTGGATGATGACGATTAATAAAAGGGATTACCTGAATATTTTTAAGGCCTTAAATTAAGCAGAAACAAGAAAGCAAAACATGTACATATATACATGAGCAATCATATTCAACCTATGACTCGTAGATTATAACCGGCTACTAACAAAACAGAAGGACACAATCTCAAAAGACGCTACATATTATGCTAAAGTCTAACAGTTTTGTGAGCAACAGGTTTTAACCTGTTAGGATAAAAATATATTTCTACATACATACATACATAGACACATTGTATACCTGTGGGAGTGGAAGGACTGAGAGGACATCAAGCATGAAGTAGGATGACATGTATCGTTTCGCTATAATCCCAGGATCAGTAACCACCTCACCGGTTCCAAAAACCCGAGAAGACGGACCAAAAAACCCAGTTCGGAACTCGAAGATGATCTTAAGTAAGTAGAAGATATCTATGAAAGTGCGAAGCGCACTGACAATGATCTCTAAAGATCTATGGACCCCAATGCACTTCTTGTTGTCATCTATTATAAGAATGTAGAAAAATAAAGGGTCTATAGACACAGATATTACACAAGAGAGCACAAATATTTGGTTGAACTTTCCCAAAAGAGCCCCTTGAGGATCAAGAATTTTCGTCCTAGGACCTGGCATCTTTGTCTGAATTTCCAACCCTCAAATCTGGATAAAATGAAGAAGAAGAAGAAGAAAAAACCAGAGTATTGTTTGTAAAAGAAAAGTTAGAAAGCAACATAGAAAATATTTTTAAAAAAGAAAAGAAAAATAAATAAATAAATAAATACATAAATGAGCAAGAAAATATAAGGCAAAAGACACTCATCATCTCTAAATATTTTCAAGGTTGACTTACTCTTTGGTGTCTGGGAAAAACGAGTCGAGACGTGGAAAGGAAAGAGTTATTAACACTCATGCTCCCTTGTTATGCAAAATAATAGAAAACCCATCTCAACATTGGCAAGAAAATAATTGTCTTTTGGTCTAGTGTCTGTTTTCTGAGCCTTTTTCCCAGAAAGCAAACATAGAGCCGCCATAAGCAACGGACTCGAAGGGAAGAAAAAAGGGAAAGCGACAGCAACGCAATGCAAATTGTAGAGAAGGTGTTGAGAAAGTTCAAAAGAAGGTTCGCCGAGAGAGAGGCCAGAGGTCAGAGGTCAGCAATGGCAGCTCGATGGAAGCATTTCAAACTTCAACTCGGGAGACAGAGGTGTCAAGTCAACACGCTGACTGTGTACTTATCTTTTCTTTTCTTTTCTTTTTTAAATATTTTCCAATTTTCAATACTACACATTTAAACAAAAAGGCATTATTATTTTGGCACCTTATTTTTCAAAGAAATATTATATTAATATTTTATTATTTAAAAAATATTAAAATATTATTTTGTGATTTTCAAAAATATCAGTTTGGTACTTTAATTTTGTGTTTTTTGATGAAAAAATTTATTAATGAATCCCATCAATTTCGTAGAACTATAATAAAAAATCGAAACAAAAAATTAAACAAAACTCATCAAAAAAAGAGTATATATAGACTTATTTATTTTTTGGCGTTATTTGTAATTATTTTATTTTATAGTTTTCACATAATAATTTAGTGTTCATTAATAAAGTGGTAAGTTGAAAACTTTACGTCATAAAATATGAACTCAAATATCAAAATGACAGTTTCAAAAACTATAAGTATCATTTTGATAATATTTTCTTAAAATACAAGGTACCAAAGTGATAAAAACCCCTTAAATAAATTTCATTTCATTTTATTCTATTTTACTTTTTGCTTTAGAGAAGTCTCATGATCTGTTTGGATGCTCGGTTGGAACCAATTGATTCTAATCAGCTACAGTGTAAAGCTCTCAATAGCTATAATAAAAAGCAAATAGTTGATATTATATAAAACTCTCACATACTACTATTTTCAAACCAAAATATTTAGTTTTAATCGGTTTGTCAAACAACCTATTATATGGCAATCTCATAACATACCAAAGAAAAAAAAAGTCATATTCGCCTCTTTTTCGATTAATTATTTAAATTTTACTTCTATAACTCTCATGGCACTTGTTATCTTATGATATTCAAAATGTAACGTTCATTGCTCATTCCAAACATAGAAATCTAAGTTCTTCAGCAAAAAACACACAAACCACATATCTTCTATTTCTCAAAACAAGGTACAAAAGCCAGACTAGTGCAAATAGAATCCTCAAAAGAAAAACACCAATAACCCAAAAAATAAAATAAAATAAAATAAATATGAATCCAACGGCTTGAATACGCACTAATATGAAGTTACAAGTGAGTGAATATGCAAATTTGTTTACGGCCCTCGTTGTCGCTACCCTTTGCAAATTAGACTCCACTATAAAAATTGAAGCCATTAGCGATGACACTTTTGACGATGACAAAAATGTTCGTATATAGCAGCAACAAAAGCAATGAGAAAGAAGCCGTGACAATCGGATTAATGAGCAACACAAAGCAAAGCTCGCCGTGCATCTGTTCACAAGATAACATTCACAATGCACACTCATTTGGCTTCAACCAAAAAAAAAAAAAAAGTACTCTACTTATATTCATAACTCTATCTAAATCCTTTGGTTTTTGTTCAAGTTTTCTTTTTGTAAGTTTACAAAGTATGTAGCGGCGAAGCTAGAACTTTTTTCTCAAAGGAGGCACTATATAGAAATTAAAATCCGTAATTTATTGAATGAGGATATATAACTATACATTTCAATGATTCAGGGGACATATTTATAGTTTTTCTTTTAAAATAAAAGCACAACAATAAATTTTAATTATTTCATAGAGCACAACTGTCACAACCCGCCTTTTTCGAGCTGTGATAAACATTTTTCTTACTTACTTATAGGCAAAAATTTAGGAATTTTTTTTTCTTAAAATAATTTACATACAGATATTAACATCTTTGGAAACACAAATATATACATAAATTTACTTAACATATTTGTTTGTATATATATTGTTTTCCAAACATTATTTTCAAAATAAAATAAAGTATCTTATAGCGGAAACAAAAACTATGGCGGTATCTATACCCATTCTGCACATTCCTCATTCCTCTGCCAGCTCAACTATGAAATTATTCTAACATTTTTATCGAAATACCTACAGCATGAAACACTTAATAAGCTTACGCCCAGTAAGTCTCAATATAGCCCACATGCATAATCAATAAAATGCATGACCCCATTTATGCTTTCTTATAAACATTCCTTATCCTTTTCATATCTTATCTCTTACTAGGGCCCAAGTGTTTGTACAATTGCGCACATAGGTCTTCGTAACACCGAAACTATACTATATCCTTAAACTCTTATTGAATCAGGAGTCGGTATGATACTTTTCTTAACTTTTGTGATATATTTACCAATCCACTTATTATGATTATCATACCATGCATGAAGTGATAATCACATGTTATACACGAAACATAAATTCTCTTATACAACATAGTACACATGAGTATATACTTTATATATACCTATATACATATTAATATACACATAGGTACATGGCATAATGTACGCACAGGTACATGTCATAACATACACACATGTACATATCATAGTATACACATAGGTACATGTCATAATATAACACAGGTATTTATTCTGTATACTCGCAGGTATACACTAATGTACTTATAGGTATTCATGTTATAACATACACACAAGTACACACCTTGATATACACACAGTTATACATATATATATATATATTTCATATTCTATACCTATAATTTCATACTGTAGGTGGGATGGGAACTTACTTGGTTTTGGGTCTCTGTGCACTTGACCTCAGTTCCCTCTCTCCTAGACTCCTAAGATCCTGTTGGCCAATTACAAAACTATTAGCCAAATGTTCACTATTTCTTAAAGGCTCTATGTATCATTACAAAATGATTGTTAATTAATAACTCGAGTTGCATAACTATATACAACTCCAGAAACCACTGTTTTTCTTACTTCTGTCTAATTCTACCCTATCGTCTCTAACGAAGGGCGAAAATCTTTCTAATCATTCCTCTTTTTTTTTTAAACATTTGGAGCAGTTTGGGTTATTCGGGCAAAATGACGATTTTGCCCTCAGTAGGCCTACTAACTTTGTCGAGCTCGATTTTGTTATTCTAACGAAAATAGTCACGTCCTAACTTTAAAACAATATCCTGGGGTGTCGAGTCTCCTTATTTCACATCTATACCCCATTTCAGTAAAGCTTTGTAGTTTAGCCCCTAAACTAAAAATTTTGGCAATTTTACCCCTGGAGCTAAAATTTATCTCTTTAAACCAAAATTTTCTATTTTTCAAAAGGAACATCTTTACTCAAGTACCCTAAATCATTTTGCAAAATAATGTTTTTGCCCTTTAATTTTTTTTTTTCAATTTTAACAAATTCTTAAAAAATTAAAATCTCATAAACGGTTGCGATTTTCGACGAACTGTCAATGATCTTTAATAGTTTCGTCGAGATCTACAACTTTTGTATTTTAACTTTTTTAAAATTCTCACTGTACAGGGGTGTTTTGGGCATTTTTCAATTCTGTCGAGAAGAAACTTTTTCTTTCAATTTAGTCCTTGGGGCATTTTTGTAAAAATCTATTTTTAAACAGCATATTTACCCTTGTAAAGACAATTTCAATCCTTGTCTAAATCATTTTCATGCCAAATCATCATTTTTGCAAAATTAGTACTAAAATTACAAAAACAACACTTTTGCAAAAACTTACATTTTCAACAATCCAACCATAAATTTCACAACATCAACATACCATAAATCATATTTCTATGGGATTTAACCAAAATTTTGCTCAAGAACCCACATGCTTTTGAAGGAATAAAAATCAAAATAAAAATCACAAAATTTCAAAACTTACCCCAAATAACACTTTGTGCTTTTAGCCTTCTAAGGCTCCTTTGAAACTCCTTCCTAGACACTATTTTCATGCAAAAATACCATGAATTAACTTCCTTTCGTTTACCCAAGAAAAAACACAAGAAACCTTAAGAAAAGTTTAGGTTTTTACCTTAAAACTTGATAAAATCTTTGGATTTTGCCTCTTAAACTTGATTGGGGCTAATTTAGCAAAGAGTTGGGTTTGAGAAAATTTTTGGGAAGCTTCAACAATGGCTGCCGTGGGGGTTGAGGATCACATTTAATGCTTGCTTATCCTTTAAGGTGACTCACTAGGTAATCAAGTGGGCTACCTAATGTGGCATAAGGTGATTGGACCACCTCTCATGGCATGTGACCCAATGAAACTCTAATGGGTGTCCACTTGGTTGGGCCCCTAAAAATTTTATACTGTGTAATTTTTCACCAAACAGTATTTTCTTATGTTGCCGTGGTAAAATCAGTGCAAAACATATCCTTAGACTGTATAAAATGTTTTATTTGCTTTTGGTGTATTTTTGGAGGCCAAACGTAGCCTTTTCCATATATACGTTTTCACTTAGTAGTATTCTTATACTACTTCGACCTCCTTTTTACACCAGTTTTGGGTTTTTGTGAACTCTATATCTCGTTCAAACCATAATTATCCATACGTGTATATCACAATTTTATAATTAATTGTGATATAAAATTCATTTTATGGATATTATTTACAAGTTCCTGAGTATTTAAACTTGTAGAATTTGTATTATCAATATCCAACATTGCATCACATTCACAGTGAAATTTTTGATTAATACTGCTTATTTATACATTGTCACAATTTTTACAATAATTACAATTTTTAAGGGTAAATTTATTAATTAAACCCAATTAAATATTAGGTTTTATTAATGAATTTTTTTCCTAGTCATTACAACAACAACATATTTCAATTAGTTCGTAGGGCACAACACCATATTTTAATTATTTTGTGGAGGCAAAAGTGTAATTGTCATTTAAAATAAGAACATAACTAAAATTTTAAGTTCCAAAAGAAGGGTGAAAATCAAAATTTTCAAACAAGAGTGAGTGCATGTATCCCTACTAACTACTACCTGCCTCTGCCAATGAATGTATGTTCCGTCACCGGCAAAATAGTCATTTTCCGTAAAAAGGCCAAAAAGGGTCCATGAAACTCTCGAATTAAGAAAATGCTCCTTAGCAGAAAATTTTCCATAACTCGTAAGTATCGGGATAGTAACGTAAAATGAAAAGTTTAGTAAAATTACAAGGTTTACGAAAAACCCGTTAAGGATAAAATCATTATTTCTAAGGAAACCGCTTAAACGGAGCCCATCATTTTTACGAAAACTGCTTAAATGGAGCCTGAGCACTTCGAATTAGCGAGACACCCTCAAACGAAAAATGTTCAGCGTTTCATTGAGTAATGAAACCGTCTAGTAAGACGTGAAATTTGGCTAAGGAACAAAAAAGTTAAGCAATTAAGAGATAAATCAATAAGTTACGGAGAAAGTTATGTTATCGATCAAATAGGTTGGTAATAAGAAAAGTAAGCTGATAGTCAGGTGTCATTTGAAATGGGACACAAAAGCCGACTAATAAAAGGAAAAATGAATGAAATATGAACACTAGAGTTAAGTCCAGGTAAGTTTCAAACCTCACCTATAGCATAAAGAAAATGATTTTCAAATGCTTTATATATATATATATATATATACACGTTTGAAATACGTTTTCATTTGTTTTACATAATGTTTTAAAAGTTCAAGTTATGATTTGCACTATGATTGCATATATTATGTTTAATGTTTAAATATTAAGTTATGACATATGATATGTTAGCATTTGATATGCTCACTAAAGCTTACAAGAGGGTAAATCAAAGATAATAATTAAAGCGTCATACCAACCTCCTTGATGTGAGGTATACAAGTTATGTTAAAGTTATGACCTCGTTGTTCAATGGTCCTAAGTCTTCCAAAAGGGAAGCATTATGCTATGTTAAAGCAACGATCTTATAATCGATGATGTTGGGATGAACACTAAAGCTCACAAGATAAAGTAAGATAAGAACAATGTTAAGAGTTCAAGTAAGTTATGAACAATAACAAAAAGTTCATAATTGAATGTTCATGAATGAGCATAAATGGAATCATATAATTATAACACCCGCCTATTTCATGTAACATAATTATGTAATGATAGTAACGATGTTAAGTGTTATCCATATTTATTTATGATATTATTGTCACTAACCATTTATTTTAAGTTTTATGACAGGTGACGATCACGTGGAATTGATGTGCTCAAGTGTTCATGTTAATTACAATGTATGTTTATTTATGATGCAATGATGACTTAAATGCTATGATGTATTGTATTTTAAGGATAGTTCGGCAGGCCAGACTTTTAAGTTCGGCAGTCCAAATAGCCTTTCAAGGATCGACAAGCCGATGATAATAATTGGTAGGCCAAACCTCATGGAATCGACAGGCCAAAGTTAAGAATCGGCAGGCCGATGACAGCTGACGAGTAGTCAGCAGAAATCTCTCCAAATTTGTGATTGAGATGATTACGATGATTGGATGGTTTAATGTGATTAATTGACATATTTATGGATTAATTTCCTCATTTAAGGAAATAAAATCATTGACTTTTGACTGATTGAATGTAATTGATAAGGTTTCCCCATTTTGAAATCAAGAAATATGTTAACTTGAGCCATTCTTGGAAGTTTGACTTTTCCCCCCTCAATTCCCTCCATTCCCATGTGATGATGGCCTCTAATTTAGTCAGAAAATTTTTGACTTAATAGAGAGTTTTGACTCCATTTTTACGTTATGCTCATTTACGTTATTCTCTTTTCACGATAAAATTTTTACTCTCTCTCTCTTTCTCTCGATTTCTCTCCTCTCTCTATTTCACGTTTCCTCTTCATTCCTTCTCAAATTTTCTCTGCTATTATTTGTAAGAAATATTGAGTTTCCATTGGGGTTAAGTTCAAAGATTGTGAGAAGAAATTTTTAAGGTAAGAACTCATTTTTTCGGTAATTCTGAAAAGCATTTCTCCTCCTCAATCCGTCTACCGTAACTTTGTCTAGGTATTTTATTTTGTTTTGAATTTTTAATATGATGTTCATATGTGTGTTATGTTAATGTTCTTTCAAGTTTCAAGTCATTTCGATTTTTCTAAATTAAGTTATGAATTTTCTACCCTTTACCACTCACAGTAAAATATTGTTGTTTGGTTATGATGCACGAAAATGTGATTTGTGTTCAAGGGGTAAATGTGCTTTGTTTGCTATGAAATTTGGCTAGAATGTTCATGTATATGTTAAGTTATGAACTGGAAAGTTTGGTGATTATTTGATGAGTATTTTATGTGTTATGAAATTTTTATTGAGACTAGGTCAAGAAACTGTTTTAACAGTGTTATTATTGAACTTTTGTATTATGTAATGTGTATGTTTAAATGATTTAACAGATGATGAAATAATTTTATGATATTGTAATATATGGTAATAAGTTGTTAGTATGAATTTTAAAGTTAAAATATATGTGTTGTAATTGTTTGAAAATGATGAATTTATGTGACTCACTGTGTAAGTTAATGGCAGATTTCATGTTTGTTATGTATGACTTGTTTTAGATACTTAAGGTAATTTTAATGACCAAAGAAAAATCATGGTAATATGTTTATGTATTAACTTTACCCCTGTCAAGTGTGGTGCCTAAAGTATGTGTGAATGTTGAGTTTTTAAGTCTTGAATCCATGTAGGTTAGTGAAGTGTTTTGTGAGATGGGTGATGCTAATGCTTTAATATTGATGAAATGGTTATGAAATTTATAATTTCATGAAAGGAAAGGATATGTGATAGAATATGCAAATAGAAGTTATTATGTGATGATGATTTTATAGTTTTATGAAAGTAAATATTAATTGTTATTTTTATAAATATATGACATGAACACATGATGAAGCGAGCACATCGAGACTGCGGCGTTGTCACCTACTAAGTCTACTAAGTTAAGGTTAAGTAAGCTATACAAGTAAGTACATTCTCACCTGCAATATGATATGTTATAAATGTTTGAAAATATGTGCTGGATGATATCTATGATGATTTTATGATGATTTCATTTAAAGATTTCTTAGGAAATATTTTTATGTTCTTAAAGATATGCATGTATGATGATGACGTATTTCAAAGCATAAAAGTTTATATATGTATATATGTATCACCTAAATAAGTGTTGCACACCAATGTTATGATATGTTATGATGTCATGTTTGGTTTAGGATTAGCTACCATTTTCCTCTCATGACGGCACGCCGACAATGATGATGATGGTGCAACACTTGGGCCTTTAAGATAAAATGAAATAAGTTTTAATATGGTCAAAGTAATGAAAGATATGTTTCTATGAAAATGTGCTTAATGCACTATTATGAAAATGATGATGATGATGATGTTTATGAAATGTTTTTAAATTGTGAGAAATATATGTACTTACTAAGCATTAGCTTATTCAAGTTTATATCATGTTGCAGATAAAGGTAAGAAGGTCATGGACTAGGTGGAGGATATGGAAAGGCATGTGAGCTAAGCAAGATGAATTGTAATCGAGAAAAATGCCAAGGAAGGAAGCTCTTATGGATTAAACTATATTTTATAATTTTGATTATGTTTACTTGCTTAAATTTTAAGGATTGGAACTATGACCCCTTTTTACTATGATTTTCTTTAAGATATGTCTTCCGCTTTTAAATTATTAAGTTTGATTGAAAAATCTTAATTTTCTAAAGCTGTTTGGCCTGCCGACCATTAATGGTCGGACTGCCGAAGTGTTGATCGGCCTGCCGATTACCCTGCATCGGCCTGCCGAACATATCAGGTTTTGAAACCCCGTTTTACAAAGCCTCTGCCGGCCTGCCGGTGAACAAACTCTGGCCTGCCGATCATGTTCGGCTTGTCGAAGTCCCAAGTTCGGTTTGCCGAACTAGGAGAGCAAATGGTTTTAAAATGTTGTGATGTTTATTTAAGTTGTGATTTTAATATTTAGTATATTTACTTTATTTAAGGATGTTTATGATCAAGTAAATCATTTTATTGATCAAGTATTAAATTATTAATGATATATATATATATATATATATATATATATATAAAATGTATGCATGGATCTTGGGTATGCTTTTCTAAAATTATGTTTTTAAATTATCTTCAAGTTATATGGTTGACTTCAAAATAAAAGTTTAAATGAAAGTATTTATCTTAAATGAAAGTATTAAAGAATGTATGGAACGACATATGTGACGTCCATAAGGAGGGCGTTACAGTAATTATGACCTTGCTTGCATTTATTTCTATGATATGTTGATGAGATATATTTTAAGAGAGACATTTTAAGAAATGTATTACGAAAAATGGTTGTGAAAAAACATTTTATGAAAAATGTTTACAAGAAAAGCAATATAAATAAGCATTTATGAGAAAAGTTTGAAAGACAATGTTTTACGAAGAATATTTTTAATGTTTTGTGAGATTATGTTTGAATTTACTGAGCGAAAGCTCATTATAAGTTCTTTCATGTTGTAGGTAATCCTACGGAAGACTAATATGATTGGTTGAAGAGTTTGGTGTCGCGAAGGAACAAATGCGATGGTTGGGTATAGATACTACTACAGTTTGTTTCCACAGCTTAAAGAAAAAGTTTTCCACTATATGAAATAGTGTTTTAAAAGTTTTAAGAAAGTCAATATTTAAGGGAATGTTTTATAAGAAATGTTTCACAAAAAACATTTTACCAAATATTATGGAAATATGTGTTAAAGAGTTTAAAGAAAGTAAATGTTCAAACGTAAAGTATTTTATAAGATATAAGTTTTATACTTATGTTTTAATTTACGTAGCAATAGATGTTGCAAAAGTTTCAAGTATGTTATTAAGCAAAAAAAATCACTTAGTATTTTTTTTACTAGCGAGTAAGAATTAAGTTGAGATGATAACATCTAAGAAAGTTAAATGATATCTTTCTTACTAGCGAGAAAGATATCAAGTTAAATTGATCTTTTAGCAATTAAAACAAAAAATTAGAGTCAAATCAATCAAAAAAAGTCAGAGACTAAATATTCACTTTCGTAAAAGGTTAAAGACTACCAGAGTAATTTACCAAAAAAATTATTTTAAAAACGATGATCCGTTGGACGTAGACTGTTGTCATAATAATCTTTATAAATTATTGCCATGATTCACTTGTTGTTTACCAAGATGTTCTCTTCTTCCCAACAAAGCAAGAGGCAGAATAATTGCTTTATAATCTTAACAACTGTTCTATTTCGGGTTATGAAAGAAAAAAAATTAAATTATAAAGCAATAATAATAAAAAAAAAGTTCTAGCGTACTAGGCAAAGGCTTCTAATGAAACAAGAAATTCTTTTAACCTTCTGCTAAACACGAAAAAACACAACTTGCCGTTGTCCATGACAGGGAATTTCGAAGTTGCTTTGATTACAAAATCATATGCCTGTCCATTGGAAGGAATCGGATGATCAGGTCGTGGGCTTCTTCCTCTCTCCACCTCACTCCCTCTTCCCTAATATGAACCTTCCGATACCCTTTTGCTCTACTCATGGTAAAATTAGAAAGTGTGGAAGGAGCGCGCGGAATCGCTCATCTCTGCCCATTTGTCCCAAAAAGAAAAAAAACTAATTCACATTTCTCCTTAAAAACCAGTATTTTTGCCTAATCAACCGGAAAGTTAGATATCTACATGTCATGTGTGCAATTTTCAGGCTCGAGTTTACATAACTCAACAAATGCATTATCTACAAAACAATGCTAACGTGATCTCCCAGCTAGTTCAAAATGACTGAGATAAAAGAAAAAATAGCGCACAAATTAGTATTGACTTCTAACTTCAAAATGAAAAGCCCTTGCAGAAGCTGCCACAATGAAAAGGCCTTTCTTTTATTGCACTCATTTTTCCAATGATAATGAAAACAGTGACTCCCAAATCATATATAATTCTTCAAAGGAACTTAAGATTATAAATATCATAATCCTCAGTACCACAAACTGATCCAACTCATGGAAAGTTTACCGTTTCTTGCAGAAAAAGAAACATAAACAAAGAAAGCTTCTGAGACTAGTATACTCCAATTTCCTTACCTCTAGCAAAGCAGTCAAACAGCCAAAAGTCCCAAAGTAGAAATACTAAGATGTTCAAATTTTGGCTACACCAGTGTTTCTCAGAAGCCTTGTTTGATCCCCCACTCTTAGAACACATAAATACTCTTCTTTTTAGGATTGATGCTGTCGATGGTGAATCGGTCACTCCATATCCTTTTGTTTAAGAAAGGACGGAACGGAAGAAAGGCAATGTAACCACCTATGGCTACCGCATAACCTGATCTCACCTTCTCGATAATAAAGCCTTTGACTTTTGTATTGGTTCGCCAAATCTTGTTGAGTTCCATCCACGCTTGGGTTTGTCTAAATCGTCGTGGAAGAATAAGAATGGGTTCACCAGGAGCTGCATCTGTGGATCCCACCAAATCGTTAAACTTGGCGGCTGCTCGCTCTTTGCTGAGCGGATCGCCTGCCACAAGATCCGTGAAGAATCTCTCAAGAACCCGATTCTTGATAGATGATTCACCAGCCACTGCATCCAGGTATCCCACCTTATTCTCGAACCTGGTTGTGGCTCGGTCGGTTGGTACTCTTGTAAGCTCATCTTCCATACAAATTCTTGGGGCCCCGGGCCCTGCATCCACCAAGAACATTTCTTCCCTCAATCGTAAAACTTGAGATTGCAAGGCATTTCCACCGGATAACAGAAAACTTGAATTAGATCTTGGAAACAATCGACTCATATAAATGCTCATTGTATGAGTGTGCTGGAAAAGTGCCAAAAAAAATAGCGGTCATTTTCTGATTCAAGAAGTTTAAATAAAATGTTGCATCAGTATAAAGTATAGAACTAGGACTCTACAAAAAACTAGAGGATTTCTCCTTCATACCAAAAAAAAAAGAAGAAGCAAATCACCCAAAGTTAATTCAATCAATACAAGCTCTAGTCACTTCAAATTACCTATCGAGTAATACTTACCAACTTACAAGCCAGCAGGCTAAGTTGAATGGTTCTCTAGAAACAAAAAATCATAAAAAAAAAAAAAAAAAATCACGAAACAGATATAACCACTGAAATGAGCGTGGACATCCAAACTTATACTTGTCTTTTCCAGTTATACCTAAAAGTAAGTCTTGCACGTAAGGCCATTCATTCTTGGGAACCAAACCAAAACCATGTTTGTCTATTGTATCATATCATACTTCGAGATAAAGCACCAACATGTACCACAAATAAAACCAAACACTAAAATATATTCAGTTGAGGGAGAAAAAATTCACTATTGAATCCTGCATTATGAAAGAGTTGCACTGTGTGTGCTTGTAATGTTCAGCTTTCATTCTGTTCTGTACGCTTCAAATCTTCATTTTCTATTGATAACCCCGGGAAGATATGTCATCCTTAAACTATAAACTATAGAAGGCCTCATGAACAAGAAAAATAAGCAAAAAAATGAACCCAGTTTTTTAAATAATAGTAAGCAGTGAATAAGCTGTATATAAACAAGTATATATTTTATATATATGAAATTTCAGTAGAATCAACTTTATTTTATCCTAACAAATTACTCACTCCCTCACTCTCTGAAAAGTATCATCATCAGCTTATACTATGTAGAACTGATCTTAATCCCCCTAAAAGGAAAATTAAAAAAAAGAAAAAGAAAAAGAAAAAGAAATGAATGAATCAGAAATTTCCCATAATCTTCACTAATGTTCTTCTTACATTATGAAAACGTAGTTGGTTTCATGACAAACAAGAGATATCAAATTTCGAAGATTTTTAGTTATTTCGATGGAAAATTGGAGACTAAATCATTACTATAAATCTAAGGTACAATCTCGTACATAATCCAAGACCCAAAAGTACACATTCCAATACAGAAACAAGCAAAGTCCGAATTCTATAAAGAAACATCCAAATTCCAGAATCCAACGTTCAAATGCTAAAGAAACACTCAAATTCTAAGCTTTGACAAAGTTTTTCCACAAGCTTCCTTACACAGAACAAAAAAAAGAAAAAAAATTAAAAAAAAAAAGAAGAGGAAGGATTACTATCTAAAACACAGATTCTCAACTAAGTCATCAATGGAAAAAAAATTTTTAAAAAAGAGAGAGAATGAGAGATGTTGGAATACCTCGTGCAACGGCTCGGCGACGGCGAAGAAGCTAGGATTTTTTTTTTTTGCGAGGAAAAGAAGTGGGAGATAAATCGAATCTTTAGGGTTTTATTTATTTTGAAGGAAAAACACTAAACGACACTGTGCTTATTTTATTATGGTGTCCTAGTTACAGTTTTTGGCTGGAAAGAAATACAAAATTGTACCAAAAGACATTTTTAGAACGACACTGTGTTTTAAAAATATCTGTGGGAAAGTAGCGAATTAACAGGAAAAAAAAGCAAATTAACCGGACAAAAAATCTAAATAACACTTGTTTAAATTCTCTATTATATATATATATAGAGCAATGGTTTTAAGTCTCATTTATATTGCACAATTATACCAATAATTACTAGTAATTATCGGAAGTAATTATCGTAAGGAAGAATTAGTTGGAAAATGGCGTTAGTTTTTCTTCTTAATTTTACTGTTATGGTTGAAACTTTTTTTTAAGCTAAAATTTTTTTTTTGGCTAGGTCTTACAAACTCGATAACTAGCATATGAATAGTGCATTAGTTCCAATGGTTTATCGTTTATAGATTGGTCTATAAATAATTGCCAATGATTTATAATTAATGAATCGGTAAATTATTAAATGACATAGGTTAAATAATGTTAATTATTTACTAATACCGGTCTATTTGTGATACGCAACCAAGTCAATAGTGGTGGAACAACTTATAAGATGTTTGGTAGAAAGTGATATGGACCACTTTTTTAATTATAAACAGTGTAAAGTTTTCACATATTACAGTTAAAAAATCATTATAGTATAAAACTCTCACATGCTACAGTAAAAATAATTCTAACCATTCGACCAAACATCCTATTAATCAAACAACAAATCAATCTGTCGTCGTTCAGAACACAACTATTTTCGCAAGCCATTTACTTAAAAAACCTTTTATCATAACTACAAGAATCAGATATAATGATGTTAATGAATGATTAGATGGTTTTTGTTTGTTTAATAATTATTTTATATTTTTCTTGGAAAATTATTACTTGGTTTAGATATTCCCAAATTGGCGAAGAAAGAAATACCATAACATTAACATACTAATCTTCAATCAACAGATTGCATATAGTTTGTGCAATATAAGTTCTTTCACCCCGGGCTTTAGACTGAAGTGACATTCGGTTTCTGCATAGTTTGTCTTGAAAAACATGGGCTGTGACAATATGCTCATGCAATATACATATATATATATATATAATATATCCCTTAGACAAGTTTTTCTTGAGCTTGGTGCCAAACGTTTCGAACTCTACACACTTTCTGATGGAATTAGGTGTAGATTTACCGTGGCTATACATGTAACCACACCTCTTACTGCATGTTTTCCAGTGCAAGAATATATATATATTTTTTATTGAAACATCTCAATATCCACATTAATAAAATTGTCAAACTAAAACAGAGTTTCAAACTAACAATAAGATAACAAGATTGATATCTAGGGAAAAATGATGGATCTCAAGAATGATATGCTAAGTATAGCAAAATACATAAGTAGAAAAGCTATGGTGCATAATAAGTTAACAAATAAACCATTATGTACAATGCCAACCTGTGAGCATGACAGAAAGACTTCTTGTGGTGTATGTGAGAAAAATGATACGTAAGCCTACAAAAATAACAAGGTCGAGTACAGCCCGAATCACTCTAACAAAATTTCTAGAGCGGGCATGCTAGTCTTAGATTTTACTATGAATATTTTGCCTCATCTTTTCTTCTTCTTTTTTGTCTGTGTTAAGCATCGCCTCTCGTCTGGATAAAATAATACAGAGAGAATCTGGCTCCTATTTTCCTCTCATGCAGATGCTTCAGCAGCAGCACGCTTGTCAAATTCCCCCTGCTCTTCTTTGGCAAACTCTTCGATTAGTTCGCGTTGTCTTTGAGTCAGATTCCTGCATGAAAAATAGTCGATCGTCAACAAACTGCCACTTACAAAGGGTACACACTGAGAAATGATAACATTGGGATCCATAAAGATCGATGCAACAGTCAGCTTTCAGAAGCTGGCTACAGAATGGGCTCTGCCACTATCAACGTGACTAAAAGGACAAGAAACTTACGAGGGGATGCTGACGTTGAAGTGCACGTATTGGTCGCCAAATGAGTAAGAATTTCTCGTCTTGATCCCTGTGGAATGCAATAGTTGAAAGGAAATTTATGATGCTTCATTATTTCAAAATTTGAGGGACTTGAATTATGCTTTCTCAAGTTCAATATTCTCAAACAAAAGAGCACGGCTTTATCCTACCATGGATTGAAAGCTAACCCTTATAGATCTAAAAGCTATCAATAAAAGACGAGTGAATTCTTCTGGCATTAAGATAGTTCCTCACCTTTCTTCTTAAGAACTACCTTCTGACCAGGTTGGGTGCCAGAGCGAACCTGCAGTTTTAAAAAGCAACATATTGCCACCATGAAATGGAAGATGGTCTGGTGCAAGAAAAATGCAAAGCAGTTACTAATCAAATTGGATTGCTTTACAAACCTTTAGAACAACATCACCCGTAAGAGTTGGGACTTGAATGGTGCCCCCTAAAATTGCCTGCAGAAAGACAACTTTATAAGCCTAATAATCTAAGGAGAAGTTACCACGTACAAGAAGGAGCACAGCAAACCCAAGGATAAGACGGTGAAACCCAAAAAGAAAATACGTATTGAACCTGATGAATAACTTGAGATCGATATGAATATGGACGGGAAATGCAATGAAAAGAGTTATGAATTTTCACCATAAAACTAAAGCAAAAAACAAATAAATAAAACGATAAGTTAATAAATGTCACCTGTGAGATACTCAAAGCAGCATCGACATGGATGTCGGCACCTTCTCTACGGAAAACGGGGTCCTCTCTGACCTGCAATCAAGAGAGAAAAAAAAGAAAAAGAAAAGAATGCTAAGCATTTAAGGGTGACTGTAGTCAGGTTCAAAAATTAGATGCCAGTGGCAAGAAAGCAATGTGTGATATGCTAAAACGGTGATAAAATAAAGGCTGAAGGGATCTGGTAATGTACCCTAATGGTAACATAAAGATCACCGGGATGATTTCCATCAGGATCTGCACCGCCACTACCATACACCTTGATGGTTTCGTTATTATCTACGCCTGCAAATGCAAGATATAGAAGATTCAAGCACCATTAGTAAGGAAACTGGGATATAGTAGTTTTCAAATGATGGAATTCTTTGATTGTTAGCTCTAGACATTTGAAAATCTCATATAACGTCTCGTGACTAAAAAAAGCTTTCATAAAATCATCTTTGAAAACAGAAAGAGCTGAAAAATAGAAGAGACAAAATATAAATCTCCTTTCCCTCCTCATTTTTACCCTTTTTTTCCTCTCTTTTGGAGGGAAATAAGCGAACATGAACATACTCTTTCATGAATTAAGAATGAAACGTGATAATGTTTTGTATATAAAAACAGGCAACTATACCATCCACGCTTAAATGCCCAAGGATATAACAGTATAATAAGTTACATAGCTAATGGGAAACACGTTCAAAACTAATGAGTTTCCATCCAAATACGTCAAACTTCGAACAGATATATACCTGGCAAGATATCTAACTTAACCGTTTTCCTTCCAGTCTTTACTCGCTGTCCATTACATGATTTGCAAAGTTTCTGAGGAATAAACATATCATTCAGTCAATAGACACATGTCAAGGGTCTGGAAGCATACAAAGCAATGTTTAAAATAATTTCATGGTAAAATAACTGTAATGAACATAAGTATACTGCATCTGAAGCTAAAGACAGGTTTCCTCACAGCAGCTATAACGCAGAGTAATAATAGAAAACATGACAAATTGGAGGGATATGATTGGTATTCAAGGGTTTTTTTTTTGGTCTTCTTTGCTTTGCAGTTTTAGAGTTTCTTAGGTATTTAGTTTTTCAAGTTTTGCTCTTTTCTTTTTTGTTCTGTTTTGTGCGGACTCCTTGTCCTCTTTTTTTTTTCTTATTTCTTTTTACTGAATAATATTTTATTAATAATTATGGGAAAGAATACAACATATAGAGAAAGGGCGAAAAAAAAAAAGAAGGAAAGTCTACAAAAGAGCAGACCAATCCCTAACTAAATCTGAGAATAAACAATCCGAGAATTCCTTAAAACTTTGTACTTGATTCTTATCAATAAAAAGTGCTTCTTATAAAAAAAATATAAATAATGATGCGTATACCTCCAAATTGTCCAGGCCAACAAGTTAAGGGATTGTATAAGAGTTAAAAAAAAGGCTATTGTTAACTTGCCTTACTTTAAGCTTAGCCTTTAGGAGAATTGGGAACTAAACTTGAATTTTTGATAAAGATACAAGGGATGTTACAATACACTTGAACTACATGGCATGCAGACAGAATAATAAAAGTCGGCCAGACCAATTGCTTCCAAAACTTATATAACCAATTGTCATGGTAAGAATTTGAACCATACCGTAAAGGTTTTTCCAGTTCCACCACATTGAGTACAAGTAGCCTGCATCCTGAACGGGCCAGTTTGCATGAATGTCTGGATAGAGAAAGAAAAACACGAGTTAATAAAGTCTATTGATCATTATCTGTCGTTCAACAACATTATATTCTACAAGAGAACTAACCATGCCAGACCCTCTGCAGCGTTTACATGATTCTGGTCTCGTTCCAGGAGGCACACCACTCCCACCTGAATTTGGGGGACAGAAATGAAAGAAATTAAGTCACAAGTTCTCATAGGAAACTGAAAGGTATAATGTTAAATGAAAATAAATAAATAAATAAATACAAATTGAAGGATACAAACATGATAATGAATAATCCTTAAAAAAAAAAAAAAAAAACCCTTCAAAACCAAAAACGGAAATAAACAATCTCAGTAACACAACATAACATTAACATCAAAATACCGCCAAACATAATCCCCTCAACTTGAATTAACAAGAAAAGAGGCGCATCCCTGCTTTTATTAGAAGGTAGAAATCTTCAACGGTGCCCCGAATTTTACTTCTCCTACAAGACTATATCTTTCTGATTGAATAACCTCTTAAAAATCATCAGAATCCTTTTCATCCACAAAACCCAACCTACAGCATGCACCATATAGACCCATGACACTTTCCCTTTCTTACTTTCACAAGTGAACTACAAAATCCACAGCCCATATAGATGAAAAGTTTGGAGAAACAACCCAACAGCAGGAAACAAAACTCTTTTAAATTTCAAATTCTCAATATCAATCAGCCAAGAGAGGCATAAACAACCATACACTTAACCCAAAAAAAAAAAAAAAGGGAGCAAGAGAAATGAATGAGCATACCACAAGCTTCACAGGGCACTTCAGCTTGAAATGTCACAGTTTTACTGCAACCCTGAACAGCTTCCATGAAGGATAATTCAAGGGCAACCTACACATCATAGGAAATAAAATGAATATCAAACTATTAATTCTAAAACAATGCACATCAACATCATATCATAAATAAGAAGGGCAAAAACCTTGATATCTGAACCGCCAAGATTCTGTTTGAATATGTTGAAGATCTGCTAAACGCACACATGTTTGCATTAAAAAGTCAAGTAAACCAATTCACCCTTGAAAGTATAAAATATGGAAATAACAAAGAAAGCAATGAAAGCACATCAATCCATTAGAAAAAAATAATTTTGGCAAACAAATTGTATAATCATGATATAGTGTCTACCAAGGAACTTAATAACCTGGGGGCAATTAATAAAATTCTCAAATAAACATGTGCTTATGTCTTACAGCAAGCATGCATTAACTCGTAACAAAAGGAAGAAGTACAAAGTCAAAATAGACAAATTAAAACAGAAGGATCATTAAAAAAATAAAAAAAAAACTTAAAGTTAACCAATGATACCGACGTAGGGGAATTTAACTATATTAGTTCTTTTATATTTTAGCTTTATTTTGTTATTAGTTTGTCGTTATTTGTCTAATTAGTCGTTTATTGTAAAGAGGGCTTCTTATCGTTTTGTTAGAGAGCTATAAATACCCTCATAAGCTAATTGTAAGAGAAGACTAGAATATTGATACTAAGTACAAACTTTGAGTGTTTTTCTCTATTTTGGGGGTTTCCCCTTTGAATGGCTTTTCTTAGGTGGTTTTCAGATCCTCCGTCCAGGTTAGGCCGGTAAAATCTCTATTTTTTCAATTCCATTGTGTCATTTGTGTGTGTAGAGATAAAGAAACGAACATGCAGGTCACAAACATGTCAAATTGGGCATTATTTCACATGACCCAACTGAAGCTATAATCATGTCTATAGGATCTGTTGGGATGCAATATGGAAGCATCTAATTTGATCTACGTCCAGGAAAAGATTAAAAAAAAAAAAAGTTGTGCTTTCAGATCTATAACCATCATCCACTGTTCAAACCACATCCTTTCAATTCAAAACAATCAAAGAAAACTAAAACCTTACTGAAAACTACTCAGGAAGTAAAGATTACATTATCGTTGAAGATATCGGCAAATGGATTCCTAAAATCGTTGGGGAAGCCATTGCCTTCGTGCTCTTCAAATGCAGCATGGCCAACCTGAAACATTAGAGATGTTAAAAACAGCACTTGTAATCCTGATTGACAGTAAAGAAGATTAATGTTTCAGAAACAAATGTCAGTACGCTCCTTGCTAGAAATTAAAACATGGACAAGAGTATAGTGTATAGTATGTGGTTTAATTATAGTAAATAAAAAAGTAATTAAGTTGTTTTCATACATGAAGCCTCTACCTCACAGAATCGGCCATATAGCATTGCATCGCTACAATATCAGATTTAGTCTACTGTGGGTGAGAGCATAAATACAATGTTGATAATTATGCACAAAATTGGGACAACAGCCAGGTTCATGACTTCAGGATAATAGGCTCTAAACAGAAAAAGTGTTATACTGGCAATTTAGTGTTGGAATAGACATCTAAAGCAACGCCTAGGGCCTAAACAAAGAATGAAAAATATGCTATTTTAGATCCCTTCTTAAAATACCCAGGAAAGAGCAGTGAGCAGAATAAAAAGGGTAGCTAACAACGCACTGCAGCACAGAAGAGGATTAGCGATCCCCATCAACACATGGACCACACTGGCCCATGGCTAAGCCCTTTTCAGAAAACCTATTCAGGAATGCCCTTTATAAGCTTCGTCTTTCATTGTAAATTCAAACAGCAATTCAACTACCAACAAGATCTTGCAGCAGCATAGCAAATTAAAAGAAAAGAACAACAATAGACATGAAAGATGTTTGTAAAGCGAAGAAAGGCTCTCGAGCTCAATGAAAGAAGGAATGTAAACCTGGGTGTGCACTATGTGGAAGTTCACATTCGAACATCAGTATTTTAACTTAAAACAACACCAAAAACAAGGCATTTACAAAGAAAACCAGCCGCCTAAATGAGGAAGATGGATCTACCATCTACGACAAGATTCAACTAACATAAAATGCATTCCAGCAAACAGGTAAAATCAGAAGATAGCAAGGAAATAACTACAGGAATAGTTATTTATAACACCTCATCATATTGTCGACGCTTGTCCTCATCTTTCAAAACCTACAAAAAGGAAAACAACATATAAAACAGACTATGTTAGGACATGATAGCAGGGAATCTCACAAGTTGCGGAAACAAAGAAACAAATACAACCTCATAAGCCTTTTGAACTTCTTGGAACTTCTTTTCAGCTTCAGGGTCATCTTTATTTGTATCTGGATGGAGTTTCTTTGCAAGCTGAAATGTAACAATCAAATATCAAATAATGAAATAAACCAAGTTTAAAGAGAGAGAGAGAGAGAGCAACTAAATTTTATTTATTTATTTATTTATTTTTTTGGAGGATTGGTCACACTGTAGGTAACGTAGAATATGCATCTCTTTTATTCTGATAAGAAGCAAAATTTGAAGGGAAAAAAAAATAATGATCAAGTGCCTATCTGTCATATATCAAAGGCACTGGACGTTAGATGTCGTGAAATCTAATAAACATATGCAATTCTTTACTCCGATTGATTGAAACTATTAAGACATATCATTCTTTTTATTCTTAAGCTAAAAAATATCCATGGTAAAAAAACCCAATTCTAGTTGACAAACATCTCTCAAATGCACCTTTTGATCAATGAAAATGGAAGAAAAAAACATGTCAGGGCATCACGAACATACATTACAGACCATAAGCAGCTCTACAACTTGCTTTGGTAACTTAACATTTAAATCAGATAAAGCAACGAGATCAAAACCTACCCCATAATAAGCTTTCTTTATTTCAGATGCACTTGCGTTTTTGCTCACACCAAGTACATCGTAATAATCTCTCGAAGACAAAGAAGCTAACGAAAAGGGAAAAAAAACCAACAGAAGCACCATAGTTAAGTTAATGTTCATGATGAAATGAAATGGAAACAAAGGACTGCATAAATACCATATTTACTACTAACTATTTTTTTTTTTTTTTGGGATACATAATAACTATGAGAAGTTTCTCCCAAGAGTGTTTCTCTTTTTTCTTTTCCATCTGAAATTAAAGATTAGCCCAGGTTGCATATCAAGTGAAGAAAGAGTTTGGGAAACTAAATTACAGGAAAAATATAAAAATAAAATAAAAAATATATATATATATACACACGAACAACTGATCCAAATGGAAACATATATGATTCTCAATACCCGTGGCATGAATTGACCTTGCTGCGCCAAGCTTGGCATTTAAAGCTCCCAACAAGGACCAATTTTTTTGATAAACTGCCAAGGGAAAAAAAAAGACATGGTAAGAGTCGATAGGATAAAGAAAAACTCACATCTCTGTTTCCTGTACCAAGAAATGTACAACAAAATAACAAGTGCTATGCATAAGTGGATGGATTTTATGACTTATGGTTGCTTGGTAAAAGGAAATGGAGTATAGGAAGAGATATTCAATGGGCAGTTTGGTATTGCTTTTGTAAATTCAAAAAGTGTTTTGGAAATAACACAATACAAGTAGTTATTTATCTATTGAATTTTGCTTCTGCTACTCCTTTTGCTCAGTATAACTTCACCCCAAGCACAGTTATCGCAGACAAAGCCAAAATCCTCCCTAAAACTCCATTTTTAATCCTACTAAATTTGAAAGAATTAGAGGCAATTTGACACCTTCCTCTCCATTTTCCTCTTTACTTCGTATTTTCTTTCCCTCTTACCAAACACAACCCGAGATATGGACCAATTAGCTGAACTCAGGCATCAATTCCCCACCCCACCCCCGCGCAAAAAAAAAGTTTTTCTTCAATTTTTCTCTAACTTTGTACACTAGTCTAGAATCCCTCCTAGAATTCACATATACATTGCACTGTATCTCGAGCTGTTTATAAAAACAGACTAATTAAAAAAATTAAATTAACAGAATCACTTTTTAAAAACTTCAATTTGCAAAATGACCTCGGGATGACCCGGGTGATTTCGGAACGACCTTGCGCGAGTGTAAAAATGAAAAGGTTATTTTGCTAACTTCACCCGTAGCAATTTCCCCTACTACACGAAATGAAAATGTCTTCTTCTTCACAAACTCTAGAGCAATCAAAAACAGGTAGATTATCGAAAAACTAACAGAGAATTTAGATTTACGCACTATTGTTGGAAGCGTAATTTCCCAGAACTCCAGACGGGTTGCAACCTCCGGAATGGAATCTTCTAGAACCGCCTCGAAACACCGTCTCATACACCTAAAACTCACCCAAAAACCATAACCAAGGAACAAAAAAATTAAAAAAATAATCAAATTCAAAACTTGAAAAATAAAAGATGAGAATTTGATCACGAAATGTGAAAATGAATCAAGTCAAATTCAGAACAATGAAGAAAGAATACATGGTGGTTCCCAGATTCGCGGGAAGAACGACGAGCGAGGCAGTTGAGGAGCCTGACGCCATTGGAGCGAACCATTTGGGTAAAAGAAAGAAAGAAAGAAAGAAAAGGCTCTTTATTCGAAGATCAGAGAATTTGGGGATTGGGGATTAAGGTTTATGTAGGGGCCGATTGCGAAACAGTTGGAGAGGATGATGGGCAGCGGTTGATAAACCCTACAGAAACCCTAGTCAGTTAGAGAGAGAGAGAGAGAGAGAGTCGGAAGGTTCTAGCAGTTGAAGATGCAACTACGTCGCACGAGAGAGAGGTGAGGAGAATTTGATATGGCTGGGGTTTTATATGTTCAGAAAACAACTATGTATTACAACAAAAATGGAAAAGCCTAAGCCCCAATTTGTGGGATTTTTTTTTGGAGTTAAGACTTACAAAAACTTTTTTGTTTGAAAAATCTTTTTTATCCCTAAAGGTTTATAATTTTACTATTTATAAAATTATAGATCACGGTTTAATATGTAATATATTTTTTATACTAGATCAAGGTTATAGAGTTAAATAAGATTACTTTTTTTATGATAATTTGGTCCCGTTTTAAATTTTATAAAAAAATTAGAGATAAATGACCATTTTAAAAGTACTTTAATAATAAATGTCCACAATTTTTTAAATTAAGTAAATGACTGTTTATCAGTAATATACAACTATTTGACTAATTTAAAAAAATTATGGTAAATCATTTTAAAAAACCATTAAAAAAGTCATCCACTTTAATTTCTCTTTTGTTATAAATGCACTCTTGAATTATTATAATTGTTTGCAAACAAAGGGAAACTGTTTGATTTTATGTAATCTGTTAGGAAATTAGGCGTCTCTTAATTTCAAGGATCGCAAGAACGAATAATTGCAGAAAAAAATAGGAGAAAAGAAGAAAAAGAGAGACACTAAATTTTTATACATGTTCGTCCAAATTTGAGACTACGTCCTGTTTCTACCGCTGTAGATTCCACTATGATGAAGGAGATTACAGATTACAAGAGAATTTTCTCATACACTCTCAAATTGTGTTTACCAAAACTCTCTTTTACCTAACACCCTGTGGGAATTTTTCTCTTTCAAGGGTGGAGCTCTCACAAAAATATGCCTCACACAAAATAATACCACTCTCACTCAACCCTAGACACCTTATGTCTATTTATACCCCAAAGAAGTAAAAAATAGCAACTAATGAGAAAACCTAGTAGTTTCTCCTTTTTGGGCCTTTTTAATTCGACTATAACTCAAAATCTTGTTAGAAACTAGACTATGGGCACTGCAGCCCCCATTTTGGGCGCCACAGCGCTACTTGAATTTGGACGAGCGCCGCAGCGCTACTTTTGGGCTCTGCGACGGTCAGGTAGGCGCCGCTGCCCTGCTTTTGGATACCGCGGTGCTGCGTCTTTGCCCCCTGCCTTCCTTTTTTTTTTTTCTTCTTTCTCCTTTGCTAGATTGATTTGGCTCCATTATTCAATAATCTCCCACTTGGAGACTAATCAATCACCATGTCTCCCACTACAGCGGCAACAATTTCTCACGCCTCATGGAGAAGTCTAACTGAAGTTGCGCACAACTTCAGTTTCTTAATCGAAACCATCTTGGTGAGCATATCTCGGGATTCTTTTACCACCCGCCTTGCCTTGTACCGTTTGCTGCCATCACTTTTATCTTTTATCTGGTATACCCACTTGTTGTGCAAAGCCTTTTTGCCCCATGCTAACTTTGTCAATTGCTATGTTTGATTGGACATTAGGGAATCCATCTCATCCCTCATGGCTAACTCCCACTTGACCGAATCTTGAGCCTCCACGGCTTCATCATAGCTATCTGGCTCACCTTTGTCGGTCAACAAAATATAATGCAGAGAAGGGGAGTATCTCTACGGTAGCCTGATAGTCCTACTAGACCTCCTGACGGAGTGGCAGTAGTACTCTGGTTTCCTTCTAGAGCTAAATTTTCTTGGTCTTCAACTCTGGATTTTGCACCTCCACTTTAGGAAGATCCTTCAATGGAATCACCTCAGGCTTCTTGTCTTCAGAATCTGAACCCCTAGAGTCAGTACTATCTTTGTCCTTGTACAGAACACCTTCATTGAAGACCACATCCTTGGTCCTAATGATCTTTCAATTTTGATCATCCCAAAGACGATAACCAAACTCAAGTCTACCATAGCCAACCAGAAAATATTTTTTCGACTTTGCATCAGGTTTACTTCTAGTAGTAGAATCAATGTGAACATAGGAAACACAACCAAATACTTTCAAGTAAGAGAGGTCAACCTTTTTGGCACTCCATACTTCTTCCGGTGGCTTGAACTTCAGCGATATGAATGGACTTCTGTTGATTAGATGAGCTGCTGCGTTAATTGCTTCAGCCCAAAACGACTTTGGTAGCCCCGCGTGCAACCTCATGCTTCTGGCACGCTCGTTTAGAGTTCTGTTCATCCTCTCAACTACCCCGTTCTGTTGTGGTTACTCTGGAATAGTTTTTTTCATCTTTATTCCATTCTCAGCATAGTACCGCTTAAAGTCTTCATTCAAGTATTCTCCTCCATTGTCAGACTGCAAACACTTCACCTTTAAATTTGTCTCGTTCTCCACCATGACTCTCTATCTCTTGAAAGCATCAAAGACATCAGATTTGTTTTTCAAAAATTAAACCCATACCTTCTTCCTTGAGTCATAAATGAATGTCACATAGTAGTTTGTACCACCAAGGGAAGTCACCGTCACAGACCCCCACACGTCAGTGTGAACTAGCTCCAATTTCCTAGACTTTGGCTCTCTACCTGTTGTTGAGAAGCTAACTCTCTTTTGTTTGCCAAAGATGTAGGCTTCACATAAACTGTGATCAATAATTTTCAATCCCGACAGTTTTCCTTTACAGTGAAGCGCCTTCATTCCCTTCTCACTCATGTGACCGAGCCTATTATGCTATAGCTTGGTATTAGCAACAGAATCAGCAACTGCTATGGTATCTCTACAATTAGAGTTCATGTAGAGAGTTCCAGCCTTGCGACCCCAAGCAACAACCATCGCTTCCTTAGTGACTTTCCAACCTCCACAATTGAAGGTCATTTTATGTCCTTCGTCATTCAGTTGCCCTATAGAAATCAAATTGCGCATCAGCTTGGGCACATGTCTCACCTTTTGAATCTTTCACACAGACCCATTAGGCATTTTTAAACTGACATCCCTAATGCTAACATTGTCCAAAGGTTCTCCATCAGTAAGATAAACCTTACCATGATTTTCAACAATGTAGTTCTCCAAGACATGATAGTGTGTAGTGGTGTGGAATGATGCTCATGAATCTATCACCCACGAATAAAAAGAATTGCCAACAGATAAGATTAAGGCATCCTATGCCTCTTCCATGGTAGCGTTTGCAGCATCATTATTCTTGACTTCATTCTTTCTTAGAGCCCTACAATTCTTTTTCAAGTGGTCGATTTTTTCACAGTTCCAGCACTCCATAGTCCTACCATTTCTCGACTTGCTTTTCCTATTCCTCGACTTGCCTCTCTTGCCATTATCCTTGTTGGAATGCCTCTCAAGTTTCCTGCCCCTATTATCGACATTAAGGGCCGAGTTCGATGTTAAGGCTTCAACCGAGTCCTTCCGTAAACTTCTTCTGCTAGAATAGAGTTTTTGACATCAACAAACTTCAATTTTACATTCACAATCGAATTTGTAATGGCCACCTTCATGGGTTCTCAACTATTTGGTAATGAGGCCAAGAGGATTAGGGCATTGATCTCATCATCAAATTTAATCTCTACCGAGACCAATTAGTTCAGGATGGTGTTGAAACTGTTCAAATGATCTATCATCGAGGCACCTTCAGGCATTTTTAAATTAAAGAGCTTTTTCATGAGATGTACCTTGTTATTGGCTAAGGGCTTCTCATACATCTCTAACAAAGCCTTCATCATCCCAGCTATAGTATTCTCCTTCGCAACGTTGTGGGCCACATTCTTTGACAGGGTCAATCAAATCACACCTAGCACTTGTCTATCAAGGAGATTCCACTCTTCATCCTTCATGCCTTCAGGCTTATTACCTAAGGGCAAGTGCAGTTTCATGCTGTAGAGGTAGTCTTCCACTTGCATCCTCCAATAGGAAAAATCCGAACCATCAAATTTGGTGATTCCGGCTGCCAAACCTTCTTCTCCTGTCATCGTTCTTAATCAAAACCTCTGCTCTGATACCAGTTATTGGAGAATTAGGCGTCTCCTAATTTCAAGGATCGCAATAACGAATAATTGCAGAAAAGAAATAGGAGAAAAGAAGAAAAAGAGAGACACCAAATTTTTATACAGATTCGTCCAAATTTGAGACTAGGTCCTATTTCTGATGCTGTAGATTCTACTATGATGAAGGAGATCACAGATTACAAGAGAAGTTTCTCATACACTCTCAAATTGTGTTTACCAAAACTCTCTTCTACCTACCACCTTGTGGGAATTTTTCTCTCTCAAGGATGGAGCTCTCATAAAAATATGTCTCACACAAAATAATACCACTCTTACTCAACCCTAGCCACCTTATGTCTATTTATACCCCAAAGAAGAAAAAAATAACAACTAATGAGAAAACCTAGTAGTTTCCCATTTTTAGGGCTTTTTAATTCGACTCTAACTCAAAATCTCATTAGAAACCAGATTCCAGGCACCGCGGCCTTGTTTTTGGGTGCCGCGGCACTGCGTCTCTACCCCCCCTGCCTTCCTTTTTTTTTTTTTTTTTCTTCTTTCTCCTTTGCTAAATTGATTTGGCTCCATTATTCAACATAATCAACCAAAGAAAAAAAGAAAAACCGAAACCTTAAGCCTAGGCTCTAAGAGAGGGGATAAAGCTACAAATGTCATAAGCTTGTTGGCCTGTCACAAATTCAGCTCCTAGCAAACCCGCAAAGCAACTGTGAGCCCAGCCTTGTCGTATACACCTAGTCACCGCGACGTGAGCTAGTGCTTCTACGCTTGCGAATATCCCCATCACTATCACTAGCCTAGCCTAGCTTCGAGTCGTGAGGCCAAGGAGAGAATAGTTAATTAACCGTCTAGTTGAAATTATTATGCAAGTGAAAATGCTTGTAAAAAATTTGGGTCATTTGTTTGACATATTAAGCTAACTCTTTAGACATTAAGTCCAAACAATTTTTTAGATATATGCTTGTTTCTTTCAAAATTCAAATCAAATGAATCCTTTGAATCTAAGTTTTTAGGGTCCTACTCCTCCTTTAACTCTTTAGACTCGGATTAGTTTGCTGCCGTAAAATCTTATTAACACTTTAATGAGATTTGTTAATAAATCAAAAACTTTTTCCACTATTTATTCAAATACAAATTTTAATTTTATTCTCTCTTCAGATTAACACTTTAATGCGCATCCAAATGCCAATTTGAATAGCAATTTAAACCACATAACTCAAATCAATAATCTAAATCAACGTAATTCGAATCTATTTACTAAACCTACCCTTCAAAAACTATAGATATTTGCTTTAAACCCTACAAATTCGGTATGATAAAACAAGTTAAAAAAACTAACAAATAGATAAAAACTATTTGGATGCAAGTTATTGTTATTGAATGTAGATGTAAAGTCCAAGCATAAAAGGCATCATTCTATTCAATAAGGGTGAATACATAAGTTCATAAACAAAGGACTTCTTTTTCTTTTTGTTTTGTTGGAGTGGGTTTAAAAATCAAAACACCGGTTAAGGGATGTTCAAAAAACTGAAAAAAAAATTGATTTTGAGATAGAAACCGACAAAATCAATTAGAAACTGACCTCCTATGCATTTCTGGCAGTCGGTTTTTAGAAGCCCCTTTTTTGATCATTGGTAACCGACCAAGCTTCCCCAACCTTAAAATCTCTAAAATATGTATTGTATAACTAGTAGAGGGCACGTCCTTTTGCACGTGCACGCTATATGTTAAAATGCAATTGGAATCAAACAAAATGAAGTAGTAGATTCATTTTAAATTTTATTGACTATAGATACACTTGCATACTTTAAAAAAACTTCTAAATTTTCAATTACAGATACATTATATAATGTGTATTTCAAAGTCACATTCACCTACAAATCTAAGCAATTTTGTCAACAGAAATTAGTTATTTCTTTAATGATAATCAGAAGATAAAAAACAAATTCCATAAATTATTTATGGATAATGTGTCATGATACTAAACAGAGAAAAATAATCCCAACATGCATATAGAAGGAAATGAATGGACAAAAATATTTTGGTCCAAACTAAAAATGAAAAATATATGAACAATACACATAAGATTTGAGACATTTCCAAGCAAGTACTCTGCCTAGAAGTGCCAAAAAGGGTGCATGGTGGAATATAGTCGAAGTTATTGTAACATTATTTTTGTGAGAACTACATATTGCTCATTGCACCAACATGTAGTTCTCTCACAAAAAATCACTATTTTAATCTTCTTCAATGTGTTTGTATAGAATACAACTCTCTTAAGTGTACAAGCAGAAAAGAAAAAGAGCTATCTTAAGTCCATGAATTTTCGAGGTTTGATCGTCTAATAATTTAACCTTTTCTTGTATTCCAATAAGCTTTAAGTCAATCGCCTTAGGTTATTGGCAGCCTAGGTCTCACGCAGATTGCTTCAAAAAATAAGATGTTTGGTATGGTGGTTAGAACTGTAAACATTGTAGCGTGTGAAAGCTTTATACTGTAGCAATTTTTTTGCTTTTACTGTAGCATGTGAGAGCTAAACACTGTTCCTAATTAAAAAGTTAGTTAGAACCAACTAATGTTAAACGGAATTTACGAGGATACAAGAGACATTCACAAAATAGATCTATACCAAACTTACTACACAATGGGCAATTGTTTTCTTATACCTAACATACTTTTACCTGCATAGCTGTTTAATATATATACCCCAAAACATCATAGTGGCAAATAAAAACATTCACTAAGGAAATCTTGATGCAAAGGACATGAAAAGTGAGCACGTTTATGAATTAACAGGAAAAAGTTGTGACTAGCAGTCATCAAATGTTATAGCTGTGAAACTAAAGCTGGCAAGAAGCAAAGATAATAGTGAGACAAAGTTGACAATGGCAGAAGCATATCTTGTTATATAGATGGCATGGTACAACAATTCATGCACAAAAATATATAATCGAAAGTAAGAATCAAAGTCTTGGCTTTGTGTTTTCCAAAACCACACCAAAGTATCCATTCCAACGAAAAGATATGCTCAACACCTGAATAAAGAGAAGCATTAAACTGATAACAAGTGAGGTAATGGTTATCTGACTCCAATTCTCAAGTAATAAATGTATTTTTAATGCTTAACTAACAAATAGCGAAGCTTTTTTAGACAGTTTCAAACGCTTAAACTTAAATATTAGATCTCTAAGCATGAAGCATATTTAAATAGATTTGTCTGGTTTAAGGTCTCACAAAATATAATTCCCAATTAAATTCTTACCCTCTAGCCTCCACTCAAATAGGCGATGATAATCTATACAGGGGTGTTTAATATGTAGTAATCTTGAGAATCGGAATGAGAATCTTGCACGTTTGGTACAAGAATTCTGCTAAGTGCCAACTTGGGAACAAGCGCCACAATCAATGTAAAAAATGCCCCCAAATAAAATAAAAAAAAATCAGTTAGTTTCTTAACAAACTTTATTAGCTCATTAATAACCAAGCACCACTGCTTTTAGTTTATGGTTTTGGGTGATGTTCATGTAGTGCCCTCAAAGTAATGGCTACCTATGTCTACGAAGCCAATTAAAAGCTTTCAAAATTTCCCGCAAACAAAAAGATGAGATAAGGCTACGCAACTCCAACTGAACCACTATTAACTTGTAACGCCCCTATATGGGGGTTAACAGTTTTTAATGAGATAAAATAAAAATAAATAATAAAAGTAAAACCTTAAAAATAAAATTTGCCCGGGACTTAAATGAAAACTCTCAACTCAAAAATAAAAATATAAACGATAAATAAACCACAGTTTTAATGTAGCACCTTAAATTTAATAATATAAACTGTTGTCATCATCATTTTAACCCTCAACACATTGTAATACAGTCATAGAAAGTAACAATTGATGCTTACATTATCATGAAGAACATTCTCAACAATTGAAGCAGTCCCAATGTAATATAGCTACATCACTTCCTCAACTATATTTCTCGTAGCCACCTCACACTTAGTGAGTCCTGAAAAGATAAAAATATAAGGGTATGAGCAACACTATGCTCAGTAGAGAAAGCCATTACTCACCTTTAGGTTTTTATCATTACCACATTAAAACCTGCATGGTTAGTAAGTCACATCATATTCCAGATTATGAGGTTTATTATGATCACATCTTATGGATACCGTAGTTAATCATTACCAAGTGTCATAATTACACATTTATACAAATATTACCAATCATCATTGTTCCTAGGTATCCATGTTAAATTGAGTATCACTCAACTCATCGAAACTCAAATGGGCGCACTTGATCACCCTATAAACATTCCAAGGGTGTTCCGGTGAGGGGACATCAAGCCCCGAGTCCTCACCAAATCGATTCCTGTACAGTGTGTTCTGGGACTTTCAACCCAAGGAAGCGTCATCACCTTCCCCCTATTTTACCTTTTAGGGTATTCATGCCCAAGGACGTAATCGCCGCCCTCTTCATGTCTCACCATTTCTCTATATTAAATCATTATTAATAGAGTCAATTTTCCTAACCATGCTTCTCAATTTATAACATGTGTCAATTCATTATGTTCCTCGCCGTACAATACAAGACGAGTCCATGTCATAGTTTCATATGTGATAATCATATAATATCAGTTCAACATAGATATATATATATTGCGACAAAACAATCAATTTTAATTCTATAAAAACCTCACAAAAGATGAGTAATAGAATCCCTACCTTTCAAGCTTATCAACAGTCTCTTAATCCTGGAATCAATTAACGTTAGCTCCATACTCCCTTGATCCTAAGGCGTGCATAAGGACAATTAAAACTAAAGCACAACATACAACTACATTCATAAAATTTATTTTAATTTAATCTTAGAATTTCAAGAAATAACCACTGCCCATAGAGGTATTATAAAGTTTAACAATATAAATTTTCTGTCTAGGGCATATACACTTAGACTTCATACATATGCTCCAAAATAGCAACAAACATATACTTAGGTTTAAGAACGCAAATTTGAATAATCCTTTAGTATAAAAGAAAATTTATAAATGAAAGACTAAATTTGTTCATAAGATTCTAACCTCGGATTATGGTTAGTTGGAAGCTTGAAATGGCTTCAAAACAGGTTCCTTTACTTCGGTATGACTGAAATTCTTGCTCAAATGGAGGTGATGGTGGCTGATTTTTATGGCTGCCTTGAAGAAGTTCTCTAAGTATTTTGCTTCAGCAAAGAAATGAGAAGAAGAGTGTGGGAACCGTGGAAGAAAAAGGAAGAAAAGATGAAGTCTTTGAAAAGAAGTGATAGAAACAATTATAGAGGAGACATGTTGAAGCATGTCACGGAGGAAATAAAGAAAATGAGGGTCAAGAGTAGTTGGAAAAGATATCCTTATGTCTCATCTAAAGACTTTAACACACATAATGCCAATATGACATTTTTGAGATTTATTAGAAGTTCTAAGGCTTTTTAGTAATCATACTAAATAAATATAGGAGAATTTTAGAAAATTTAAAAATAGATAAAAATAAATATTATAAAATAAATTTAAATGAAGCAATTTTTTTTTATACATTAAAAATTAATTTAATTACCTCAATACCCGTTAGAAGAATAACGGGTGTCACAGCTCTACCCCCCTTAAAGAAATTTCGTCCTCGAAATTTCAATTCTAGCAATACTAGTAAAAATTATGATTCCACTATGATTCCAATTCTGAGTCTAAACCGTTAATGTTGTTTGTCCTCCAAATTTAAGTTATCGTATCTCCACTTATTTACTTGCATAATAAATCTTACTCCTAAATCCCTCAATGAGAGTATTTCTGACAAGTTTCAACTTATAACACCGTATAATAGTCTAAGAATCTGATCAGGCCTACATATTGACCATATCATGATTCCAGTCCTTCATTGTCCATGGACTGTGATTTACAATCACATTTAAGGAGATTGCCAGAGAAATTTTATATACTTCATCTTTAGGTTCATTTTCCTTTTTGAGTAAGGAAAAGTCAAATATATTTGATTTCATACCTCAACTAATAAACTAAAACATAATCATAAAACATATATCACAAACACTTATATTCAAAACCATACATTAAACTTATTCATAGAGATATTAAACGGAATCTCTGGTTGCAAACATACCCGACATATTTTTCATTAAACAGCTATCCTCATGACACAAACATTCAATCCAAATAATATACTCATATTTCATATGGAATATCCCCATAACTGACTTTGCTACTTCCACATAATATTAACAGAATATTACACATTACAAACATGATACGGATACGTTTCGAGAGTACAAGGCACTCCGTATACCAGCTATCCATATCATGCATGCTTAGAGGATACAAAAACATCGATAAACAAAAGATCGGACCTTAAGAAGGATGCGTTTCGAGAGCATCAAGTACTCCGTATCCAGCCATCCCGGCATTAGGCTCAATGAATCTAAAAGATTGAACAACAACGTACCACAAGAAACACAGAATACAAGGCAAACGGTTATTCGTAACACACGAAATACGGACACACATGCCTACATGCCAAAGATAAAACAAAAAGATTACAGATGGAGATTCAAATCAATTGGCCGCTCCCGGCTTTCCCTTTCCCATTCAAGCTTGGATGTTGCAGTGTCGGATTCTGGATGTATGATTTGCATTTTATCTATCAATTCCTCAGCTGTTGAAGCAGTGACAAAGATTTGTCTCTCCGATTCTGTAGTGATGTTTTCTTCCACAGCGTAATCTAGAAATTTCAAAAGACCGTCATAAAAACCCTTTACGTTCAGCAGTCCCAAAGGTTTGGAATAAAAGCCCAACAATTGCCCACAAGCAACTATAAATATTTCCTCAAGAGTACCTAGACCACCAGGTAATGCTATAAAAGCATCAGAATTATAGATTATGTCTTTAAAATTTTTAGGGATACTCCTGACTCCTTCTCCCTTACCTATGGCTTCCTTACAAAGGTTTCCTTCAACTGGAATATGAGGCCAAATTCTTACATCAGTAGCGTCACTAGACCTAGCTGCTAGTGCCATATTTACCATCATTTTTATACTACCACCCCCATAGATTATGTTAATCTTCTTGCGTGCTAGGACTTGCCCTAAGTGATTTGCAGCTTCTAAATAAGCTTTATCTTTTCCAAGGCTGGAACCACAAAAGACACAGACATTCTTTATTTTCTTCGTGGACTGGGAGGTAGACATATTTGGTTTATAGAAGTGGTTGCTTAATGTCTGCTCCACTTAGACTTCGGGTTCTACATGAGTTTTTAAAGATGAGAAATATACAAAAAGGGCTAAAGAGATAGACAAGTAGGTAATGAAAAGGTAATCCAAAGATTTAAACAAAATCTTGTGCGGATAAGAAAGTAAGATAAGGTGATTGATAGTTTACAGAAAATTTGATTCACTTTTTGAAAAAGATTAGACTCTAATTGTATAACTTTTGACAATTGAGAACAATTCGACAGAAGACCCTCATGACACAACTGTAGACTTTTTGACAAATATACACCAAGTCTAGAAATTTAATATAAACGACAAATACTGTAGAACTTTTGAAATTTGAGACACAAATCTTGAAATATCTGGATAAGCTTTTCAAAATTCAAACATATTACTGTACCGTATGTGACGTGTCTGATAAAATAATATATTTTATTATATATATATTTAAGAAAATCATAAATTAAATAAGATATTAACACTTACTGTATCAATCTAATAATCACAATTATTTCAAACACAAAAGCAAATATTTTGAGTAAAAGAAAAACACAAACTGTTGAACATCAGCTAAAACTGCTTCAAATAAGTAAAGACTAAATAACCTTTATAGAGCGATGACTTATTCCCCATCCAGTTTTCTTATGGCTTGGCAAACAGGATCTAAAAATACCATATTCTTGAGGCGTTGTCTTTCTGTATAAAATTTAGGCCAGAGTTTAAAAATAGCTCCTTAAACATATCCACTAGGGTGACCGTGGAGAGGAGGATGGATGCTATCCAAGTTCTCCTTTGAAAGTCCATCCCTACAAAACCTTATTTTATCCTCTCTATTCGTAGACATATAACCAGGTGAAGTACATTTACCGTTACAATTTTGTCTTCCACATTTGTTACAAGTGACCACGATGGCACGAGCTCTTCTTTTCATTGCACTACGACTGGTACCTGTTCCTGGTAAACCGACATCTTGACTAAAGTCACTCGGACAGATTTTCCCCTCTATTAACATTCTCACATCACAAGGGATGCCAAAACGCATAAGAATCCACAACCGAGTAATTCTAGCCTTGTATTTCTTTCTAAGAATCTTTTGGGAGAGTGATGGGAAATACTTTCTCAGGTGTTGGTACTTTGGGTCCATGATGAGATGAAAGAAGAGTAAATAGAAAGGAAAAATTAAGATAGTAAATTGCAGAATCCTAGAATTCCTTCTTCTTTTAGAGAAAAAGAAGAATTTTTAATGAAAAAGAAGAGGATTTGCGATTTAGAGAGAAAATAACAAATTAAGAGAGAAAAAGTGAACTCGGAGAAATAAGCTCCTATGCACAGTAAACGTATTTGTAAACATTAATTAAACCACTGTATATGACACGTATAGAGACCACGTGGGAGAGACAGTATGAATCAAACTGATTTAGGATTTAAACTAGGCCCAAATGTTCTTAGTTGAAAATGGTCAGGTTGTTTCGGGCCTTAACACATTTAGAACGAGTTAAATAACAAACATAAAATTGAAAACCAATTTGTATAAATCTTAAACCCAATTTAAAGCCCACTATAGATAAAGTTAACTATGAACAACAAATCTAATTTAACGACAACAAGGATCTTCCTGAATGATCCAGCAACTCAAATTATTTTGTTTTAATCAAAACCTTATTGAACAATGCATACACCCATATGTTATTGATAATACTCAACATCTATCAATGGATTCATCATCATTACTACCAAGGGTTTAGAATGCGACTAACCTTGAAATCAATACGATTTACGTCTTCCAACATAGACCATATCAATGAACAAAGACACTTGATGTTACTACTTAAGAACATCTACAATCCCCACAATTCTACTTATACAATATATAATTTCCTCATTTAACAAAACCTTAGGTAACCAAAAGATTCACTGATACACTTAAATACAATGTACGTAACAAAATATTCCAATTTTGAGATTCATGCATTCTAGACTTTACACAGTCTCAACAGACCAAAAGTCTAACATTTATCTCTCTCAAGATTCAATACCATGATTCCCAACTTATATCATATTCCTCAAATAAATAGAACTTTTAAGAAAAGTTATTGACACTTATGTGCTCCATCGAATCCACACATAATCATTACTTAGGTTTGAATCAATTACGAAAAATTTGGCATATCTATGCCAAACTTTAAAATCAATAAATCAAGCCTTATATTTCTTATTGTTTTTCACGAGACAAGAGGCTATTAAATCCTCGTATCTACACGAATTTCTCATCGTTTATATGAATTAGATATGCTTATAGATCCAAATATTATACGAATCTCTCATAAGCATTCTACTTATAAACTCATTCCATATAATTATCATTCCCTTATAACTATTAATACTTTCCTTCTATATAATTATTGTACTCATATAACTATTGATATTTTCATTCTATGGCCTTTCCATGTTACATCCTTCTAGACTGTATAAATCAATGTGAAGGTTCATTTTGATGATGACAATAAAAATTCAGCTTCAAAACCATCTCAAAAATATATTTTTTTAAAGTGGTGCTACACTCCCTAGGTTAACCGAACCTAGGCACTGATACCAAAAATTCTGTAACGCCCCTATATGGGGGTTAACAGTTTTTAATGAGATAAAATAAAAATAAATAATAAAAGTAAAACCTTAAAAATAAAATTTGCCCGGGACTTAAATGAAAACTCTCAACTCAAAAATAAAAATATAAACGATAAATAAACCACAGTTTTAATGTAGCACCTTAAATTTAATAATATAAACTGTTGTCATCATCATTTTAACCCTCAACACATTGTAATACAGTCACAGAAAGTAACAATTGATGCTTACATTATCATGAAGAACATTCTCAACAATTGAAGCAGTCCCAATGTAATATAGCTACATCACTTCCTCAACTATATTTCTCGTAGCCACCTCACACTTAGTGAGTCCTGAAAAGATAAAAATATAAGGGTATGAGCAACACTATGCTCAGTAGAGAAAGCCATTACTCACCTTTAGGTTTTTATCATTGCCACATTAAAACCTGCATGGTTAGTAAGTCACATCATATTCCAGATTATGAGGTTTATTATGATCACATCTTATGGATACCGTAGTTAATCATTACCAAGTGTCATAATTACACATTTATACAAATATTACCAATCATCATTGTTCCTAGGTATCCATGTTAAATTGAGTATCACTCAACTCATCGAAACTCAAATGGGCGCACTTGATCACCCTATAAACATTCCAAGGGTGTTCCGGTGAGGGGACATCAAGCCCCGAGTCCTCACCAAATCGATTCCTATACAGTGTGTTCTGGGACTTTCAACCCAAGGAAGCGTCATCACCTTCCCCCTATTTTACCTTTTAGGGTATTCATGCCCAAGGACGTAATCGCCGCCCTCTTCATGTCTCACCATTTCTCTATATTAAATCATTATTAATAGAGTCAATTTTCCTAACCATGCTTCTCAATTTATAACATGTGTCAATTCATTATGTTCCTCGCCGTACAATACAAGACGAGTCCATGTCATAGTTTCATATGTGATAATCATATAATATCAGTTCAACATAGATATATATATATTGCGGCAAAACAATCAATTTTAATTCTATAAAAACCTCACAAAAGATGAGTAATAGAATCCCTACCTTTCAAGCTTATCAACAGTCTCTTAATCCTGGAATCAATTAACGTTAGCTCCATACTCCCTTGATCCTAAGGCGTGCATAAGGACAATTAAAACTAAAGCACAACATACAACTACATTCATAAAATTTATTTTAATTTAATCTTAGAATTTCAAGAAATAACCACTGCCCATAGAGGTATTATAAAGTTTAACAATATAAATTTTTTGTCTAGGGCATATACACGTAGACTTCATACATATGCTCCAAAATAGCAACAAACATATACTTAGGTTTAAGAACGCAAATTTGAATAATCCTTTAGTATAAAAGAAAATTTATAAATGAAAGACTAAATTTGTTCATAAGATTCTAACCTCGGATTATGGTTAGTTGGAAGCTTGAAATGGCTTCAAAACAGGTTCCTTTACTTCGGTATGACTGAAATTCTTGCTCAAATGGAGGTGATGGTGGCTGATTTTTATGGCTGCCTTGAAGAAGTTCTCTAAGTATTTTGCTTCAGCAAAGAAATGAGAAGAAGAGTGTGGGAACCGTGGAAGAAAAAGGAAGAAAAGATGAAGTCTTTGAAAAGAAGTGATAGAAACAATTATAGAGGAGACATGTTGAAGCATGTCACGGAGGAAATAAAGAAAATGAGGGTCAAGAGTAGTTGGAAAAGATATCCTTATGTCTCATCTAAAGACTTTAACACACATAATGCCAATATGACATTTTTGAGATTTATTAGAAGTTCTAAGGCTTTTTAGTAATCATACTAAATAAATATAGGAGAATTTTAGAAAATTTAAAAATAGATAAAAATAAATATTATAAAATAAATTTAAATGAAGCAATTTTTTTTTATACATTAAAAATTAATTTAATTACCTCAATACCCGTTAGAAGAATAACGGGTGTCACATAACTCATTTCTATGCAACTAAAACTCCTCCTGAAAAGTCAAATGTTGAAGCAATTTCCACGAAAACCATAGAATAAAGAAAAGTATCTTTCAAAGTTAGAAACGGTAGGTCATTTGATTATTGATGAGAAGTTTAAAAGCTACGTCATTTTAGTTCAGCAAAATTGTTTTCTTCATCCGTACACGTGGAGGATGCTTTCTCTAATCCCTTGGATTAAAACTGAGGCTTATATATATATATATATGTTGTATTCTGCTTAGGGTTTCATAGAAGAGAGATAGCAGTTTGTACTTCTTCTTCGTACAGGCTATGTTGTGAGAACATAGAAAGATTAGGGTTTCTTGTGTCTTGTTTATGCGGAATCTGGGAGGCTATGCAGATTGCTCTTTCACTGGATGTTTTCCATAGTAAACATAAGGGTTAGCTTTCTAGGTTTTGTTTCTAGTGTTTAGGGTTTTCTCTCTGTAATCTGTTGGTAAGGCTTGAGGGTGTACGTGAATCTAAATAGTAAAACAGAGCTTCTTGTGGGGTAGCTCAATGATAATGTAGGACTTTCTTGTCTGAACCTCGGTAAAATTTGGTGTCTCTTTATTTTTGCTATGCATGTTTAATTCTACCCTTGTCCTTGGTTTGTCTCTGTTGATCTAATAGTGGTATGAGAGAGCGAATGGAGGCGGGTTCTCTCTTGAAGATTTGGTTAAAAGATTCAAGATTCTTGACGTAATCTGTGAAGCAGAACCACCATGGAAATTGCAAAGTTTGAACTTGAGAAGTTTGATGGCATTGGAGATTGGCTTTTGGAGAAAGAAGCTGAGGGTGATCCTCGTTCAACGAAAGGTTATGAAGGCTTTAGGAGACATGAGGGAAGTCCTCGGTTCCAATGAGGAGAAGGAAAATGCAAGAAATTGCTTTTTCAACCATCATTCTCTACCTGGCAGATAACGTCTTAAGGCAGGTGAATAAAGAGAATAGTGCTGCTAAGGTATGGCTTAAATTGGAGTCTTTGTTTATGAGTAAATCCCTAACTAACAAAATCTATTTGAAAGAAAGTCTGTTTGGGTTCAAGATGGACGCCAACAAAAGTCTTGAACAAAATTTGGATGATTTCAAAAAGATTATTATAAATTTAGAAAATATTGGGGAAGAGGTTGAGGAAGAAACCAGGCAGTAATCTTGTTAATATCTCTTCCAGACACATATAAGAATGTGACAAATGCTATAAAATTTGGTAGGGATACTTTATCTCTTAAAGATGTTCTTTTTGCATTAAGGTCTAGAGAGCTGGAGTTAAAAACTGAGTTAGCTCAAAAGAAAGACTCACAAAATGATGCAGGGTTATTTACTAAAAGGCGTACTCATAAAAGAGATCAAAGTAAGTCAAAATTTAGACCTGTGTCTAGGTCTAAGTCTAGAATTGATTAGAGAAAATGTCATTACTACAATAAAGTAGGACATATGAAAAGGTTCTGTAAAGAGTGGAAGAAGAAGATGAATGGATACTTGATTCGGGATGCACTTTTCATATATGCCCCAAGAAAAGTTGGTTCTTGAAATATGAACCACTAAATGGTGGGAAAGTTTTAATGGGAAATGATCATTCTTGTTCTGTGATTGGAATTGGTTTAATGGGTTTAAAATTGCAGGATGGAATAACCCATATCCTGAAGAATGTCAAGCACATTCTTGATTTAAGAAGAAATTTGATCTCCTTGGGAACCTTGGATGAAGAAGGGTATTGTTATAAACTGAAGGTGGAGCTTTGAAGATTCTCAAGGGTTCTTTGGTAGTAATGAAAGGAATTAAGCAGTAAGGGCTTTATGTGCTTCAAGGTCATACAGTGATAAGGTTTATTGCAACTACTGCAAACAAAGGCATAGGAGCAGACATTTAGCATAAGAGGTTGGGACATGCCAGTCAAAGGGCTTTACAAGAATTAAGCAAGCAAGGACTATTGGGAAACAAAAGGATTGGATCTTTGAAGTTTTGTGAGCAATGCATTCTGGGGAAACAACATAGATTGAGTTTCTCAATCTTAACATATAGAGCCAAAGGACCTTTGGATTATGTTCATGCAGATCTCTGGGGCCTAGAAACACTAGTAGAAACTATAGATTACACGACGGTTTTAAAACCGTTGTGCTATGTTTTCATGACGGTTTAAAAACCGTCGTGTAATCGTCCATCGTAGTATCAACGAGACTTTTTACAATGGTCTTTCACTATCATAGAATCCTTATTTTGGTGGGTTTTGGGATCTTGGGACAAGGCTACCACGACGGTTTTCACTAAAAACCATCGAGAAATGCTAAGCTTACACGACGGTTTTTAAGAAAACCGTTGTATAAGCTATCCTTACATGATGGTTTTTATGAAAACCGTCGTGTAAGGCTCTTGTTTTAAAACCGTCGTGTAAGGCTCTTGTTTTACGACCGTTTTTACTAAAAACTGTCATGAAAAAGTTAGTTTGAAGCTAAAAAAAAAAACCAGAATTTCTGGTTTCCCACAAGATGAATGGTCCAGTGTTTTCACCATTAATACAATGACCTAATTTCATAATCACATAATTATATTGAACTACAGAATTTTTACAAAATCATATATATATTTACATTGTAAAGTTATGTACTCTTTTCATGCTTGCATAAGAGTTGATGGATTTTTGGTATCTAAGTCCATACATGCTGTCATGTGTGAGGCAAAGAAAGAAAAACAAAAATAAATATAATTAACAAAAATAATGAAAATGAAACTAATTAACTAAAACACAAACATAAATACAAACACATAGTCATAGAGGATTTTCATCAAACATTGGTGGTCATCACAATAATACTTAGTCATCACAATAATACTTAGGCATCACAAACACATAAAAAGTAACATATTCTCACACCAAAATGCTAAATGTTGTTCAAAGTTCTTTCAAACACCAAATACAAGTAACACATACTAAATGACAAATAACAAATTAATATAACTAATATTAAAACTAAAACTAAAGCTAAATAACACTAAAATAACCAAATAATACTAAGTTTAGAACAAACAATAACACTAAAACTAAAAGTAATGGTTTGAAATTTACCAACGGCGGTGGAGTAGGGGGAACGGCAAAGGAAAAGTTGAACGATGGTGAAGTTGGTTGAATGTCAAGGGATGAGGATGAACGGCGGCGAATGGCTTCGAGTTTGTTAGGTGGGTCGTGGAGAGAGTGACACAGGAATGTCAAGGTCGGTGGAATGCCGTGGGGGTTGGGTTCGTCCGTGGCTAGGTCGTGGGGGGAGGAGTTAGAGAGAGAAAGGGGTTTGAGTTAAAGAAATTTTGAATAAACAAGAAAGGCCACGTCGTTGGCGCGGGGTTAAATTTCGACGGGATACTAAAAATTTCGAACATGTGGAATATTTCACGATGGTTTTTAAAAAACCGTTGTGAAAGGTTTCCTTCCACGATGGTTTTTATAAAAACCGTCGTGAAAGGCCTTCCACGACAGTCAGAACCTTCCACGACGGTTTTTATAAAAACCCTCGTGAAGGGCTTCCATGACAGTTTTTATAAAAATAGTCGTAGAATGTTCCATGCCTTTCACGATGGTTTTATAAAAACAGTCGTAAAAGGTTCTGCATATTTAAAATTTTTAGTATCCCACCAAATTTAATCTTTCGCGACGGTTTTTAAAAAAACCGTCGTGGAAGGTTTGTATGTTTGAAATTTTTAGTATCCCGCCTAAATTTAACCTTCGTGAAAGATTAAATTTTAACAGGCTACTAAAAATTTCGAACACGCAAAACCTTTCATGACGGTTTTTTATAAAAACCATTGTGAAAGGTTAAATTTAGCAAGATACTAAAAATTTCAAACATCTAAACATTCCATGATGGTTTCTATAAAAACTATCATAGAAGGTTTGTATGTTTGAAATTTTTAGTATCCCGCCCAAATTTAACCTTCGTGAAAGATAAAATTTTGCGGGCTACTAAAAATTTCAAACATGCAAAACCTTTTACAACGGTTTTTATAAAAACCATCGTGAAATGTTAAATTTGGCGAGATACTAAAATTTCAAACATCCAAACCTTCCACGACGGTTTTTATAAAAACCGTTGTGAAAGATTAAATTTTGACAGGCTACTAAAAATTTCAAATATGCGAAACCTTCACAATGATTTTTATAAAAATCATCGTAGAAGGTTTGTATGTTTGAAATTTTTAGTATCCCGCCCAAATTTAACCTTCATGAAAGATTAATTTTGGCAGGCTACTAAAAATTTCAAATATGTAGAACATTTTACGATGGTTTTTATAAAAACCATCGTGAAAGGTTAAATTTGACGAGATACTAAAAATTTCAAACATCCAAACCTTCCACAATGGTTTTTATAAAAACCGTTGTGAAAGATTAAATTTTGGCAGGCTACTAAAAATTTCAAATATGCCAAACCTTCCATGACGGTTTTTATAAAAACCATTGTGAAAGGTTAAATTTAGTGGGATACTAAAAATTTCAAACATCCAAACCTTCCACAACGGTTTTTATAAAAGCCGTCACGAAAGATTAAATTTAGGTAGGCTTCTAAAAATTTTAAACATGTAGAACCTTCCACAATGGTTTTTATAAAAACCGTCATGAAAGGTTAAATTTGGCAGGATACTAAAAATTTCAAACATCCAAACCTAAAAACCATCGTAAAAGATAGGCTACGAAAACTGTCGTGAAAGGTTTAATCTTTCATGATGGTTTTTAAAAAACCGTCGTGGTAGCTCTCGCCAATACCACGATGGTTTTTGTCTTTGCGGGCGTAACTCACTGTGTTTTTTTCCTTATCGCGATGATTTTTGAGAAACGGTTGTTAAACAAAAGTCGTATAATCTCGAGTTTGTTGTAGTGAAACCATCCTGACATATAGAGGGCACATGTATTTTCTTTCCATTGTAAATGACTATTCTAGGAAAGTTTGGTATTTTTATTCAAAACTAAGGATGAATGTTTTGAGAAGTTTAAGCTGTGGACAGTTTTGGTTGAAAATCAAACCTATAGAAAAATAAAAGCCTTAGAACAGATAATGGCATGGAATTTTGCCATGAATTGTTCACTCAATTTTGTATTGAGAGAGATATTTTAAGGCATTGAATGGTAAAGAAAATACCTCAACAAAACGGAATAGCTAAACAAATGAATAGGACCTTAATGGAAAAAGTTAGATGCATGTTATTTGGATCTGGTTTAAATAAGCATTTTGGGGAGATCCAGTAAGTACATCATTCTATCTTATAAATAGGTCCCCTGCAAACCTATAGGTTCAAAAACCCCTGAAGAATTATGGAGTGGAAAACCTCCTAACCTAGATCACCTTAGAGTATTTGGCTATGCTACCTATGTACATCAAAAGGAAGGGAAGTTAGATCCTAGGTCTCTAATGTGTATCTTTCTTGGGTATCCTGAGGGGGTTAAGGGTTGTAGGCTCTGTGTACGAGAAGGTGCTAGATTCAAAATTGTTATTAGTAGGGATGTGATCTTTAATGAAAATTATATGCCTTCTTTAAAGGGAGAAAAAGATACTACTGTTGTTCCTATTGATGCAGGTGAACGAGCTGGATCCAACCAAGAGCTGCAGCTTAAGGTGGAGAAAATGAACTCTCAAGATGCAGCTTAACAACTAGAACATGAAAATCCACCAAGTGTCACACCAGAACATGTTGTTGAGTCTAAAATAGTACATGAACAAGAGCCTAAAACTGAACACAATTTGAGTGATTATGTAGTCCTGATGTAACACCCGCCTATTTTTATGTAATGAATTACGTTAAGTTAGTAACGACGTTAATAATATTTTATTAATAATTTATGATATATGTAATGATATATGATGTTAATGTTACTAACTTTTTATGTCAAGTTTTATGACAGGTAACGACCGCTTGGAATCATTGTGCTCAAGTGTTCATGATTATTTTAATGTATGTTTAATTATGATGTAAAGATGACATGAATGTTTTAATGTTTGGTATTTAAGGACAGTTCGGTAGACCGAACAGTCTGCCAAAGATTTGCAGGCCGAAGAAAACCGTCGACAGGCCAAACTTGGTGGAACCGACAGGTCGAAAGGGAAAATCGGCAGGCCGAACACGGCTGACGAGCAGTCAGCAGAAATCTCTCCAAAATTATGGCTGAGTTAATTACATTAATTGGATGATTTATTGTGATTAATTGGCATAATAATGGAATAATTTTGTCAGTTAAGGAAATTAAAAGGTTGACTTTGCATTGATTTGTCTGATTTTAAATGGTTTCCTATTTTAAGAGGGCAAAACATGGTAAGTAGGGAGTGATTGTTTGACTTTCCTTCTTTCTCTCCTTTTCTCCACGCCAATTAGCACCATTTGAGTCAGAAAATTCTGACTTAATGGAGGGAATTGAATTCCCATCAATTATGCTTATTATGTTAAAATTTTTAACGTTCCTTTTTCATTATTTTTTTCTCATTCTCACGTTTCTCTCTCTCAAACTTTTGAGACATTTGTTTTTTTTTCATTCTTCTTCTCTTCTCCACGAATCCTATCTCCTTCTCTCTCAAAAATTCTCTGCAAGAATATTGAAAGAAAAAGTTATATTTTGCTGGTTGAATTCAAGAATTTTGAGAAGAAATTTTCAAGGTAAGAACTCAATTTTTTCGGTAATTCTGAAAAGAATCTCTCCTCCTCAATTCATCTACAATATCTTCCTCTAGGTATTGTATATTGCTCTGAGTTTTTAATATGATGTTCATGTGTGTATTGGGTGACGTTTTTCCAAGTTTTATGTCATTTTAATGTTTATATGCTAAAATATGAATTTTCTATCCTCTACCCCTCACAGTAAAATATTACTGTTTAACATTGATGCATGAAAAATATAATGTTTATTCAAGGGTTAATGAATGATGTTTTTCATGAAAGTTGTCAAGAATATACATGTATAATGTATGATGAATGTATTTTATGTTATGAAATGTTTTATATGTTTAAAGGATTTTGATTGATGATGAAATATTTTTATGATATTGAAATATATGATAATAAGATGTTTGTATGAATTTTTAAAATGTAGATATTTTAAATTATTAGAAAACGTTTTCAAATGATTTTCATGTTTGTAATGTATGAGAGGTTTTGATGATAATATTTAAGAAAGTATGTTATGAATAATGTTTATATGTGATGATAATTTTATGTTGTCACAATAATGATTATGAGTTATGTTTATAATATGAGATGAATGTATATATGAATGTTATATGAATGAATGTTTTATGATAAGTATTAATTTTATTGTATTTTAAATGGAATAATGGCATGAACACACAAAGGAACGAGCACTTCGAGACCGCGGCGTCGTCACCAAATCACATTATGGTTAAGTAAGCTAGCGTTAAGGCAAGTACGTTCTCACCTGCAACATGACACGTTTTACAAGGTTTGATGATATATTCATAATGTTATTCATGATGATTTTATGGTTATTTTCCTTAAAGGATTTCTTATGAAAGATTTTCATGATTTAAAGTTATGTATGTACGATGATGACATGTTTGAAAGTATGAAAATTATATATATATGTATCACCTAATAAATGTTGCACACCAATGTTATGAAATGATATGTTATGATGTCATGTTTGGTTTGGGATTAACTACCCTTCTCCTCTTATGACGGCGCGCCTATAATGATGTTCATGGTGCAACACTTGGGCCCTTAAGATAAAATAGAATAAGTTTTAAAATGGTCAATGTAATGAAAGATATGTTTCTATGAAATTGTGCTTAAGGCACTTTTATGATATGATGACAATGATAGTGATAATGTTTATGTAATGTTTTAAATTGTGAGAATTATTTGTACTTACTAAGCATTAGCTTAATCATGTTTTATGTCATGTTGCAGATAAGGGTAAGAAAATCATGGAATAGGTGGAAGACATGGGAAGGCATGTGAGCACGAGACACGATGAATTGTAACCGAAAGAACGCCAAGAAGAATAATTTTATGTTTTAAATCAAGTTTTATATTTTGAACATTATTTTTATGTTATGTTTTAAGAATATTTGAACTATGGTTTTATATTCCATTCTAACATTTTAAAGAATTTTGATCTTCCGCATTTTATGAAAAGTTGGTTTTGTTTTAAAAATTAAGTTTTCTTTAGGAATTTGGCTCAGTCGGCCTGCCGAACATCCTTGGTCGACCTGCCGATGTCCGAAAGTTTGGCCTGCCAATTACGTTTTCGACCTGCCGGACGATGATGAGTTTTTAAGTCAGTTTTGCAAAGCCTCTACCAGCCTGTCGATTGAGAAATTCTGGCCCTGCCGATTATGTTCGGCCTGCCGAACTGTGGGAGTATGTAACTTTTAAGTGATGTGATGTTTTTATAAATTATGATTTTACAACTTGGTATGTCTATTTTATTAAAATAAGTTCATGATTAATTTAAAGTATAATTGAATAAATTATGATATGGAATAAGTTAAGCAATGTTATTTTTAACAATGTTAAGTTATAAAAAAAAATGTATGAATGAATCCTGGATAAGTATGTTTTGTTATATTTAAAGTATTGTATAAGTTTTGGACTTATGTTTATGATTAAAGTTTTAACAAGTACGAACGTAAGAATGTAACAACATTTATGACGTCCAATAAGGGGCGTTGCACCTAAGCGATCGAGCAAGAAGAGAAATTAGACCACCTAGTAGATATGAGGGAGCTAACCTTATTGCATATGATTTAAATTTTTCTGAAAAAAGTTTGGTAACATAGAACCAAGTCTTATGAGGAAGCAATAACTTGTGACCATGCTAAAGAATGGAAAAATGCCATGAGAGAAGAAATGGACTCACTTATGAAAAATAAGACTGAGGTTTTAGTTAATAATCATAAGAAACAAAAACCTATGGGCTATACATGGATTTATAAAATTAAGGAAGGGTATATCCCTGGTGATACAAAACTAGATTAGTAGTTAAAGATTTTACTCAAGTTGAAGGTATTGATTCTACAAAAAAATTTTCACCTGTGATTAAGTATAAAGCCATTAGAACTATTCTAGCTTTGATTGTTCATATTGATTAGGAACTTGAACAAATAGATGTAAAAATTGCTTTTTTACATGGCGACCTTAATGAAACTATATATATGAAACAATCTCTTGGTTTTGAAGTTAAGGGTACTGAAAATAAAGTGTGCCTTTTGAAAAAATTCCTTGTATGGCTTGAAACAATCACCGCATCAATGCTATAAAAGGTTTGATCAATATGTAATCAAAATGGGTTTTAAAAGAAGTGAATATGATTCATGCCTATATTATATGAATTCTGACACTAAAAAGATTGTTTTCATATTATTGTATGTGGATGATATGTTTCTAACAAGCAAAAATGTAGGTGTTATAAAGGAACTTAAGAAAATGCTTTGTGTAGAGTTTGATATAAAGGATTTAGGGGCAGTTAGAAGGATTTTAGGCATTGATATTAAAAGAAATAAGAAAGGCAAGGTGTTGTGTTTGTCACAAAAGAAGTACCTAAGAAAGGTGGTTCAGAAATTTTTATGGATCAGTCTAAGCCTGTGAAGGTTCCAATGGCAGGTCATTTTATTTTATCTTCTAAACAATCGCTAGTAACTGAAGAAGGAAGGTTGAAAATATCAAAATTCCTTATTCTAGTGCTATAGGGTCTCTGATGTATGCAATGGTCTGTACTAGACCAGATTTGACATATGTAGTCAGTGTCTTGAGTAAGTATATGTCTAAACCTGGTGAAGACCATTGGTTAACAGTAAAGTGACTGCTAAAATATGTTAATGGTACACTGAATTATAGGCTGGTCTATAAGACTAACTTTGACTTTGTTACTTTAGAGGGTTTTGTAGACTCTGATTTTGCTAGTGACAGGGATAAAAGAAGGTCAACTTCGACATATATGATAACTGTAACTAGAAATTGTGTCAATTGGAAGTCACAACTGCAACCTATTGTAGCTTTGTCAAGCATAGAGGCTGAATACATAGCTAGAGTTAAAGGTTCTAAGGAGGCAATCTGGTTGCAAGGGTTATTGAAAGAATTGAAAGTTTTGAACGGAATAGCAACAATATTCTTCGATACTCAAAATGCAATTCATCTGTGCAAGAATCCAGTTTATCATGAAAAAATTAAACATATAGATGTAAGGCATCACTTCATCAGAGAGAAAGTTGAAGAAATTGTGATGCTACTTGAGAAGGTCAACATAGTGAATAATCCTGCAGATATGGCTACCAAGGTGATTCCCACCAATAAGTTTCAGAAGTTTCTGTATTTGCTAGGGATAGGTAAGATGTGAAGACACAAGACCAAGCCATGACCCCCACTTGAAGGTAAAGTATCACAATTGTCATTGTTCGAGGGAGATTAAGGTGGAGTTTGTTGAATTAATTCCCGCGAAAACAACAGAATAAAGAAAAGTATCTCTTAAAGTCAGGAATGGCAAGTCATTTGGTTATTGACGAGAAGTTTAAAAGCTACGTTGTTTTAGTTCAGCAGAAGTGTTTTCTTTAGCCGTACACGTGGATGATTCTTTCTCTAATCCCTTGGATTAAAACTTAGGCTTATATATATGTTGTATTCTGCTTGGGGTTTCATAATAAGAGAGATAGTAGTTTTGTTCTTCTTCTTCGTCTTCAAGATATAGAGAGAGAAATTGTGAGACAAACAGGTTGTGTTGTGAAAACATAGAAAGATTAGGAGGCTATGTGGATTGCTCTCTCACCGGGTATTTTCCATGGTAAACATAAGGGTTAGCTTTCTAAGGTTTGTTTCTAGTGTTTAGAGTTTTCTCTCTATAATCTGTTGGTAAGACTTGAGGGTGTACTTGAATCTAAATAGTGGAACTGAGCTTTTTGTAGGGTAGCTCAATGAGGACATAGGACTTTCTTGTTCAAACCTCAGTAAAATTTGGTGTCTCTTTATTTTTGCTCTGCATGTTTGATTCTGACCTTGTTCTTGGTTTGTCTCCGTTGATCTAATAGCAAGATTAGAGAAAGGGACTGATTTTTGTATTTAAACGAAGCTTTTTTTTTTCCTTAAGAATCCCTTTTAACATCTCATCCTTCGAACAATACATGTTTATCACATAACTTTTTGCACTTCATTCCTAATGTCAAATCCTCCATTCTATTATGTATGGTGGATACTGATAAGTGCTTTCTTTGATATACTTTCTAAATTAATTTCACCATAAATCTTTGCTTATTTTTGAGTATTTTGTGTTTTATTATGTGATTTTATGTCTTGTAGGTATTTAAAGATGAAAACATGAAAATTGAAGATTTGAAGTTTAAAATTCATTTAGTCATGTTAGAAGTCAACAGGGATATTGATTGGATTTTTGAGAGTCTAAGGGATTAAATTGGCAATTTCAGCAAAAGTTAGGCATGCCCCCATGAGTAGCGGGCCTCGCAGCCGCGCTCAGCAACCAGTAGGATGCATGGCTATGCACAAGAAAGCCTGCCCCCATGTGTGTCCCCAATCCGCAGCTTATGAAACTTCGCCCCACGTGTGCCTGCGAGCATCAATCCGCACCCCTACATGTCCTTTGCGTTTTGCTCGTAGTCTGACCTAATCATAAGCTGAAAATTACCGTTTTTCATCCCAAAGGCTAGCCTATAAATATATATCTTAGAGACATAATTAAAGGTCTATTTTTCATAGTCATTTCATCCACTTTAGGGAAAAAAAAAAAAGAGATAAAAAGAATGAGAACTCTCTTGCTACTTAAGGAGTTTCATCCGCATGGAGATTTGTTCTCCATCGTCATCAAAGTGGTTTTCTTTTTGAAGGGGAAACTGATGAAACTTTATTAAATCAAAGAGGCCAAATCAGCCTTTACAAAAGAACCCAAAAATTTCGGCATAGAATCAAACCAAACAAAAACTAACAGAATTAGAAATTGCATAACTAACCAAAAAGTAGGCCACACTATTTCCTTTGCAAGAGGTATAGCAAACATTGCCACTTCTAGCCCGGGAAAGAGAATCTTGAATATCCATAACAATATCACCTTCTGAAGCCCAAACATTAAGAGATTGCGCACAATGAACAACGTTCAAAGCATCCGTTTCAACTACCCAACTATGAAAGCCAACAAACTCCACAAATTCCACGCCTTCTCCTACCGCCAAGCACTCACCTCTCTGTGGAAAGAATCAACCTGCTATCCGCCTCAAGACTGCACCTAAAACCACCCCATCTTCGTCCCTAATGACCACTCCAAGACCCAATGCAGTTTAAAGGGCTATGAACTGCGGCATCCACATTTATCTTTACCAACCCACTACTCGGAGACTGCCACCCTTCAAAATCGTTCTTTCTTTTTTCCTGACTCCTCCATCAAGACCATTGCATCAGATATAATCTCCTAACAGGCTTCTAGCTCGAGTTATGACCTCCGGGGCATCAACGGAACGGTCGTCAAAGAGCGTTTCTCTTTCCTCTTTTCCTTTGAACTTTGAATATATTTCTGTTTTATTTTTCGTTGTTTAATTCCATGAATATGATTAGACTAAATTTCTTTTAGGTTAAGGCTGATTTCGGAGCTCTATACTCAATTATGTAATTGATATTTTAAGAATTACTTTTAATTTTCTCAATTAGAGATGTTTATGTTTTTCTATTTTTAATGTTTATGATTTTTATTTTATTTTGTTTGCGTTGGCCAGACCAAATGAGATAGAATAATTATCTCTTGCTAAATTAGGAATTCTTGATCCGTAATTATCTTGATTTTATAATTCTTCCTAGCAAATTGCGATTTATGATTGTGAGAGACTTTTGTTAATTACAGTGAGACACATAACATAGGTCGAACAATCATTTAGACAAACCTATCTTTCTTAATGTAATGCTTCCATTGAATTGAACTTCGCGAGCTTATTATACGTTATTTGAGGGAAAAAGATTAAGTGAAGAACTTATTTTGCTTAACGATATACTAAGGGAAAATGGGGATAGTAGAGCGTATTGTTACCTACGGTTGGCAGTTCCGATAGGAAAATTGAGAATAATTTTATCTTAAATTGCATAATTGTTGTCTAATGGTAGCGAATGAACCTTTAACCAAATTCATCATTATTGTTTACAAACTTGTGCCTTTAGTTTAGTTTTTACTTATTTACTTTTGTTTTCTTCATTTTTAATATTTTAATCAATAATTTCAAAATTCCTCACTTTATTTTATTTTAAAAATTAATAATTATTAATTAAACTCAATCCTATATGGGAACGGCTCTTACTCACCACTACACTCAATAACGACATTTTAAGTAAGATTTAATTTGATGTTCCTTGGAATATACCATACACACATATAGGAATCTACATCCGGATTTTGTGGTGTCAAGGATCTTTGTTGATTTTAACTAATAAAGAAACTAAAAAACCACTCCAGCGTTCAAGAACCTCTAAGGTTCCACCTCTCTCTGCTCCAATCTCTTTTAAACAAACTAAGCAATCACTCGATCCATATAAAAGGAAAACATTGAATATTTAAAACAAATAGCAAGACATATCTTCCCCTGTTGAAAAATTTCTCAAAAACTATTATCCACATTATATGTTTGCCTAACTTGTTACATCAAATTTAATGTCAACTGTTGAAACTAATGCAGACAAAATGCATAAAGGCGTAGATAAAATAGATTGACTTGGGCCTCAAAAATTTACACTGTGTAATTTTTTACCATATAGTATTTTGCTTACACTGCCATAGTAAAATCAGTCCAAAACATCTTCTTAGACTGTATAAAATATTTTACTTGCCTTTGGTGTATTATTGGAGGCCAAACATAACATTTCTTATATCTGTATTTTCACTTAATAGTATACTTATACCGCATCGAGCCTCATTTTTTCACTGGTTTAAGGTTTTGCTAGACTCTCTATCTTATTTATACCTTAATTACCTATCTATTTATATCACAATTTTACAATTAATTGTGATATAAAATTCATTTTATGATATTATTTACAATTTCCTGAGTATTTAAACTCATATAATATGTATTAACAATATCCAACATTGCATCACATTCGCAGTGGAATTTTCGATTAATACCGCTTATTTATGCATTATCATAATTTTTTTTTACAAAAAATACAATTTTTAAGGGTAAATTCATTAATTAAACCTAAATAAATATTAGATTTTATTAATGAATTTCCCTAGTCATTGCAGGTTTATTCCTTATTTTTTTTTGCCATTTTAATAGGCTTAAGCAATTGAAATAATAAAATATAATAAAGATAATAATGCCCATAAATAGTCTATAAATTTTATATGTCTGTCAGTTTTGGTCCTTAAATTTTATATATTTTTCATATTTGCTCCTTAAAATCTACATTCTTTTCAATTTCAGTCTCAAGGGCATTTATTTTAAATTTTATTAATTTAATTACCCATCATATAAACATCGCATGATTTTTTTTATCCAAAACTTAACAAACTAAAGAACTAAAATTAAAATAAAATAATAAATTAACGATTAAAATAAAAAATTTTAAAAAGTGAAAGATTAAAATGAAACAAAAGCGAAATTTTAAGAACCAATACAGCCCACATGCACATTCAATACAATGCGTGGTCCAGTTATGCTTTCTTATAAACACTCTTTATCCTTTTCATATCTTATCTTTTATTAAGGCCCAAGTGTTTGTACCATTGCGTACATAGGTCTACGTGACACGGGGACCATGCTATATCCTCAAACTCCTCTTGAGTCAGAGTCGATATAACACTCTTCTTAATTCTGGTGATATATTTACCAGCCCAATTATTATAGTTATCATACTATGTATGAAGTTGTAATCACATGTTATGCACCAAACATAAATACTCTTGTACGGTGTAGCACACACAAGTACATACTTTATATACTCATAGGTACACTTTGATATACACACAGGTATACAACATAATATACACACGGTATTTATTTGTATACTCACAGGTACACACCCACATACTTATAGGTACTCACATTATAGCATACACACAAGTATACACCTTGATATACACACATGTATACATACATATATTTCGCATTTTATAACTACAATTCCATACTATAGGTGGGATAGGTACTTACTTGATTTGAGTGTTGCACAAGTTAACCTTAGTTCCCTATTTCCTAGACTTCTAGGATCAAGTTGGCCAATTACAAAGCTATTAGCCAAATTTTACTATTTCCTCTATGCCTCAAAACAAAACGTTTGTTAATTAATAAATCGAGTTGCATAACCGTATACAACTCTGAAAGCTACCAGTTTTCTTATTCTTATCTTACTCTACCCTATCATCGCTAACGAAGGGCATGAATCTTTTTAATCATTACTTTTTTCCTTTTTGGAACGTTTCAGAGTGGTTTGGGTTACTTTGACAAAAATGATAATTTTGCCCTCTGTGGGTCTCCTAAATTTTTCGAGCTTGATTTTGCTATTCTAGCAAAAATAGTGACGTATTGACCTTAGAATAATACCCTAGGGTGTCGGGTCTCCTTATTTATACCCTATTTTAGTAAAACTTTGCAATTTTGCCCCTTATTTGAAAATTTTGATAAGTTTACCCCTAGGACTAAAATTAATCTCTTTAAACCATAATTTTCTATTTTTCACAAGGATTAATTTTGCTCAAAGTACCATACCCTAAATCCTTTTGAAAAATGATGTTTTTTCCCTTTTAAAATTTTTCCCAATTTTAAAAAATTTTTGTAAAATTAATATCTCACAAACGGTCACGATTTTTGACGAAATGTCTATGATGCCTAATAGTTTCGTTGAGATCTACAAATTTCGTGTTTTAACTTTTTCAAAATTCTCATTATAGAGGGGTGTTTTTGGGCATTATTCAAATCTGCCGAAAAAAGAATTTTTTCTTGCAATTTAGCCCTTGGGTCATTTTTGTAAAAATCTGTTCTCAAACAGCATATATACCCCTGTGAAAGTAGTTTCAACCCTTGTCTAAACTATTTTCATGCCCAATCTCCATTTTTGCAAAACTAGGATTAGAATTACAAAAATAACCTATTTTGCATAAACTACCATTTTGCAGAATAAACCCTGAATTTTTACAATACCAACATACCATAAATCATATATCCATGGAATTTAATCAAAACTTTGTTTAAATACCCACATACTTTTGAAAGAATAAAAATCAAAATAAAAACCACATAATTTTAAAACTTAAGAAATCAAAACTTACCGAAATGGAAACTTTTTGTTTCTAGCCTTCCAAGGGCTCCTTTGAAACCTTTTTCCAAGGCATTTTTCATGCAAAAATACCTTGAATCAATTTCTCCCTTAACCTAAGAAAAATCCTTGGAAAACTTGAAAAAAATTTAGGTTTTTACCTTAAACTTGGTAAAATTCCTTGAACTTTTCTTCTTGAACTTAATTGCGGCTAATTTTGCAAGGATGTGAAGTTGAAAAATTTTTGGGAAAGTGCTCTAATGGCTGCCGGTTTGGGAGGAAGAAGAAATGAAATTTTTTTGGCTAATTTTGCATTAATTCATGCTTATCTTACTTGGTGACTCACCAAGTAATCAAGTGGACAACCTAATATGGCATAGTGTGATTGGGCCACCTTTCATGGCATGGTGGCCCAATGAAATTCTAATGGGTGTCTACTTGGTGGACCCCAAAAATTTACACTGTGTAATTTTTTACCATATAGTATTTTTCTTATACTGTCATGGTAAAATTAGTGCAAAACATATTCTTGGACTGTATAAAATATTTTACTTGCCTTTGGTTTATTTTTGGAGGCCAAACATAACATTTTATATATCTGCGTTTTCACTTAATAGTATACTTATACCGCATCATGCCCTATTTTTTACTGGTTTAGGGTTTTGCTCGACTCTTTATCTTATTTATACCTTAATTACCTATCTGTTTATATCACAATTTTACAATTAATTGTGATATGATATTCATTTTATGGATATTATTTACAATTTCTTGAGTATTTAAACTCATATAATATGTATTAATAATATCCAACATTGCATCACATTCATAGTGGAATTTTCGATTAATACTGCTTATTTATACATTATCATAATTTTTTTTTACAAAAAATATAATTTTTAAGAATAAATGCATTAATTAAACCTAATTAAATATTAGATTTTATTAATGAATTTTCTCGGTCATTATAGGTTTATTCCTTATTTTTTTTGTCATTTTAATAGGCTTAAGCAATTGAAATAACAAAATATAATAAAGATAATAATGTCCATAAATAGTCTATAAATTTTATATGTCTTTCAGTTTTGACCATCAAATTTTATATATTTTTTATTTTTACTCCTTAAACTTTACTTTTTTTTAATTTTAGTCTCAAGGGTATTTATTTTAAATTTTATTAATTTAATTACGTATCACATAAATATGGTATGATTTTTTTATTCAAAACTTAACAAATTAAAAAACTAAAATTAAAATAAAATAATAAATTAAAGATTAAAATAAAAAATTTTAAAAAGTGAGAGATTAAAATGAAACAAAAGCGAAATTTTAAGAATCATAAGTGAGATTACAGGGAGTAAGAAAAGAAACGACACAGGGTGATCACGTATAGCATATCACGAGTGTGAAGCCCTAACCATCACCCTTCACTTCCCGATCTCAAAGTCCTAACCCGCCGTTGCCGTTGGGGTAGCCGACCCGACCTCTGCCGTCACCGTCCGTTCCCTCCCGGCGTCTCTTCTCTCCAAGGCCGCCCGTCTCCGCCCTTCTATTCTATCTGAGGTTAGTTTTTCTCTCTGAAATTTCAATTTTCAAACACTAAACTGAACTTCCATGGGCTTTTTGAATGGTCAAAATGAAGGAGCTTAGCTTTTGACTAATATTTTGTGTGGTGAATTCTAGCTGTAGTTTACTTCTTTTTGTTTTTAATTTTTTTTAGTGCAGTGGTGTGTTATTGTTCCTCTGTTTCAATTTTGGGAATTCATATTTCATAATTTAAAAACGTTTTTAGCTTGAAAATTTTGGCTTAGTGTTAAGCTTCAAATGGCAAAAATTGCGTGCAAAATGTTTGAAAATAGTGTAAACTACTGCAGTTTGGCATATATTAGTTTGCTTGATCAGCAGATTGTTAGATGAAAAAAAAAAATCTGGAAAAAATTCGGATTGGCAAAAGATTATTCCTCAAAATTCAGAACAAATTGTAAGTTTTGTCATATTTTGACACTCCTAATCAAATTTCTTAACTCTTCAAAGTTCAATTCTTTGTTTAAAGAGTAAAGACATAGCCCTTATTTTTTTTCTTGGTTTTCTTTTTTTCTTTTGCTGCTGAAAGTTTTAAGGTTGTTACTTCAGAATGAACTTAACCTTCCCTTGAAATTAAAATCTCATTCTTTGTTTGTTGTTCTTGCTCTTAATTCATGCTCATGTATGCTAATTTATGCTTATAAATTTATTATTATATACAATTGTGCAGCGGCCAAGGCTGGGGCAAAATTCGATTATGTTATGCCTGGAATTGTGTTATTAAGTTGGCTACAAAATTAAAAACTTCATTTTTGCAAAGCGTATTGTACATATGGAGCGTTCCATTGGCCATGGGGTCGTTTGCTTTCCCCTGTTTTGGAATTTCTTTTTTCCATCATTGCTTTTACTTGGTAAATATGTTGGATAGTTATGGGTTGATTTGTTTATAATTATTAAAGTTCCTATTTAGTGGGTCCTCCATTGTCCAACATTCCACAAGAGACTTGAAAAAACCTGTGGGAGAAAGGGACTAGTAAATCTCCGTAAGGTGAGAATAGAATTGAAGAAATCTCTGTAATATAATATTGTGTTTTTCCCCTTTATAATCGAAGCTAAATATTATAATGGAAACCAAGTTTAATACTCATATTCTTTAGAATTCTTGGTCCTAATTTTTATGCTCACCAGAAAAATTCCAATTTAAATTAATGAAAACCATGTTAATGTTGGATTACTTTTAGTATCCTGGCTGGTTACTCTAGTCCAAAACTGAACGAAACCTACTGTTGTCGGTCAAAAAGCAAACGATTATTTGACTATTCAGTTTGTTTTTGGTTCCACTTTTTTAAAAACCTATGAAACCGACCGATGAACACCCCTATTAGGAGTATATTTTTAGTATTTTTGGCACATTGGTTCGAACTCTCTAGTTTAAATAGTATAAAGCTCTCAGCAACTATAGTGTAAAGCTCCCAACAATTGCAGTGTTCTGTTTTGAATAAAAATGATTCAAACCGTTGGTTTGAACTTTTCTCCCAAACACCTTTTATCTTTTCCAAAATAGAGTCTAAATCAACATTACATTAAAACACTAGAGATATTTATGTAATTTAACTCAAGGATGTCTCTATTGTTATTATTGTTATTATTATTATTATTTAATGAGCAACATGCAAACATCATATAAAATGGAAGTCAAAACATAGGAAACCCTAATATAGTCAGAGACATAACAGTCAGAGTGGTGGCTACACTCTCTTGTCGGTGTTCCCGACAACTCATTCCTCTTGTTAGCAAGTTATTTCACTTCTCTCGTTTCTCTTCATCCTAATTTCTTTTCTTTTCTTTTTTGAAATTATATTTGAAGGACTGAGACTTTGTATATTTCAAAATATCAGATTTTCACGTTAGAGTCCTTTGTTAAAGTTCGATTCCAAGTTCAATTTGATTGTTTGAGTCTAAGGACTTATATTTTTTGGAGTTTACTTGTTGAAATTCAAGGTTTTTATAGATGAGTTTTGAGTTAGCTACTAAATGAACAAATGGGAAGTAATAGTGTGAAAATTTCAATGTTATATTTTTATTTTTTATTTTTAAAATTTTTCAATGTTAATACTATCATGGCTTTGCTCTGTTACTTTAAATTATCACACTTTCTTCATTGCATTTTGAAAAAAAAAATATTTGTTTTTTGTTGTCTGATTGCTTGAATAATTTTCTGTTGTGGATATGTTTGGTTTGTTTGTGAATTTCTTTGGAAACTAGTTTTAATTTGACATCAAACAGAAGGGGCAAGTTTTCTGGTATTTCATGTTAGATTGAGGAGATTCAGGTAGGGGAATTTATTTGTCCACTCACATGGAGAATAGATCATTTCGAGCGAAAAGAAATCATATTACATAGGAATATATGATAATTTGAGATTATTAGTGTCATTTCATTTTGCTATTTGACAATATGAAGCTATATGAGTAGTTCATGTTCTAAAAATTCAAAGAGATTTTGGTTTTAATGTGACTGCGCCCGGCTACGAAGCTCTCTGCCTAGGAACTCCAGAGTGAGAAGAGCTAAGAAGTAATCAATTTTTTCCCTGATACTATCTATCTGTGAAGGCTTAATTAGGCTGATAATCTTATAAAGCAAACCAAAATTGCAACCAAAAAAAAAAAAAAACTATACAGTCCTGGTGAATTTGTGTGTGAGTGAAGCAGAGCCGAATAGTTGTGTCGCAGTTTTGGATTTTGAGGTTTGCTCCAATTTGCAGACTCTTTTTTTTTTTTGTTTTTACTCATAATTTCCTCACAGGGAACTGCAGTTGGCACAAGCTCACCATCTTTCGTACCACGTGATCTTTCCCTATGGAAATCAAGGGTGATGGTGTAAATGGCTCACTTGTCCTGCTGAAGCAAGGAGCTGAAGCTGTGAGTGAAGTTACTTGATGAAATTCAGTTGTCTTGTTTAGGAAATTGTGTGAAATGTGATCCAAAAGTATGTCCTTATGGGGCTGGCTTGATTTTATAGCTTTTCATGCTACTACAAGTTTCTTTTCTTCGCTTGTCTTTTCAATTTTTTTTTTTTTTTTTTAGCTCTGATTGTACTTTATTGTCTCAGAGAGTTTTTGAGTCAACATTCGTGGGAAGGAGGTCAATTATTAAAGAACGCTTCTCGAAGAAGTATAGGCATCCGACTCTTGATTCAAAACTTACTCTCAAGCGCCTTAATGCTGTTGGTCTTTCCCCTTTTTTTTTTTTAATGGAACCTGTAATTTACTGTTTGATAGTTGTATGAATTTTCTGCTAACTAAATGTTTGTGCAGGAGGCTAGGTGCATGACAAAAGCACGGAGACTTGGGGTCTATACGCCAGTGCTGTATTTTGTTGACCCTGTGCTGCATACCTTAACATTCGAGTATGTAGAGGGCCCTTCGGTAAAAGATATATTCCTTGAGTTTGGGTTGCATGGTGTTCGGGAGGAGCAGTTGGACGATATTGCGACTCAGATTGGTAATGCAATTGCGAAGTTGCATGATGGCGGTCTCATTCACGGTGATTTAACCACATCAAACATGTTAATCAGAAGTGGTGCCAATCAGCTGGTGTGTTATTGCTCGGTTTACTCTATATTATGCTAAATTCTTGTTAAAAATTTGCATTACCATCTTATATGTCCTCTTGCTAGGTGCTTATTGATTTTGGCCTGAGCTTTACATCAACACTTCCTGAAGATAAAGCCGTTGATTTGTTTGTACTGGAGCGAGCGTTGCTCTCGATGCATTCTTCATGTGGGAACGTGGTAAGCCTGGCTGTTGATTTTGTATTCTAAAATCACTTCGTGTTATGATAACATGCTCTTTAAAATGAAATGAAGTTTGGTTACTTGATGGGTGTACATTCCTGTATAGATGGATCAGATACTTGCTGCATACCGAAAGTCGTCCAAGCAGTGGTCATCAACGTTGAATAAGTTAGCTCAAGGTGCCACTTTTCTCTCATCACAATTTTTCTTTGTTATTTATTTCAGTAGTGTGTAAAACTTTCATTCTTTTAGCCATTTTATCTATAATTTAACCAAAAAAAAAGGTGTAACTGTATACAGTGAGACAGCGTGGTCGAAAGCGCACCATGGTTGGATGAGAACCTTTGGCTGAAGAGGTTGAGATGCCTTTACAGGTGCAGTTGATGAATGCAAGATAAACTAAGCATTAAAAAAAAAAAGTGTATCAGATTTGATCCACCCAGACCCGAAAAAGTGTTGATCAGGGTCCAATGAACTGCTCGGAAAGCAGCTAGGTTAGAAAGTGATCCATGGCTGTTCTGCAAATAAAAAAGATGGTTGAAAAGATTATATGTTGTTGGAGAGATGGGTCTGCTATATTTAGTAATATAGTGCTTGATTATGTATGTAACCGTTAGTTGTTTCTGTTTCTCTCTCTCTCTTGTCATCATCACTGTTTCTAGGAACTTTCGAAGAAGGCTCTGTGCTCTGCTTTATATGATGATTGTACCCAGAGTTTTTTACTTGCTATGAGATTGTTGCTGCTAAACTGTGGACGAAACTCTACTTTTTTTTGGAGCCTCTTGTCCTCTTTTTCTTTCTCCTTTCTTTAAATTTTCTCTATTTTTCCCCAAACATTAAACGCACGCTTGGTTGCAGTGGGGGAATGAGAGATCATGAGAATGGTGTTAATGATCACGGAAAAGAAAAAAAGTAATAGCAATGGGAATGAAAAACGAATGTAATAGAAACATAAATAACGTATTGTTTGGTAGGTGTTTTAGAATCAGTACCTGAACAAGTAGTAATGTGTGGTTAGAGTCTAGATTTGAATGGAAATACCCACTAGTAGCCTTGGAATGAACGGTCGTTTGGGAATTTAACGTGAACTAAAAAGTTCTGGTTTTTATAAATCTTTTGAAAATTTGGTTCGACCTAAAAAGTTTTGGCCTTTATAAATATTGTTTGTATTTTTTTTCTTTTACAAAATTTAAATTTGTTAAAATATTGTAAGTTCAAACCATTGTTTCAAATTGGCTTCTCAAATGCCTACTATTAAGCTCATTTTCTAAATAAAAAGCAGTTTCTTTGCAAAATCTCAAAATATGAGCTATTCATGAGAACTCCAAAAACAATTCAGAGATGCCTTACAATTTTGGCCATGGTGTTGTCGGCACAGCTTTTCTGCTATGGCTTTCTGATTTGTTACCCCATTTCTTTTCTTCTTTGTTTCAAACGCTATTTACCAAGCTGGCTACTCGAGATCTGCGGAGCTTCATTTGCGGTCTGAAACTCAACCAAGGACTGCCGAGGAAGTTGAAGACTATGCGGTGGTGTCGGCCAACCAAGTGTTGGATGATGCTGAACAGAAACAACTCACAAACCCGGACGTTAGAGAGTGGCTTTTGACCTCCTTTGGCAGAAACAACTCGCAGACGGAAAGATGTCCTTGGTTTAAAAGAAGGTGTTACAAGTACACTTTCGCAAAGATGTAATATTAGCGGTAAGATATCTGTGATTCCCATAGTGGGCATGGGTGGTATTGACAAGACCACCCTTGCTTAGCTCATCTACGAGGATAAAAGACTGAAGAGTGAGTTTCGTGTCAGATCATGGGTTACTATTTCAGATGAATCTGATCATTCCATAATAACTAAAAATTCTTAAAGAGATTGCCTCGCAAAAATGTGAGACTGCGCACTATAAGAAAAACTACATTTAACGACATATTATTACGACATGTAGTTTTTGAATGTCGTTGAAAAATATATACAACGACATCTCCAACAAAGATGTCATTAACGACATTTGAAACAATAATTAACGACATTTATATAAATATCGTATTAAATGTCTCCTTTTAACGACAATAGTTTAGTGTCGTTAAATTATTTAACGACAAGTAGGAGATGTCGTCAAAACCTTAGAGATTCCACGACACCCCTTATAGACGACATTGGTCAAGATGTCGTCTATAAGAGGTGTCGTGAAATCTCCAAGGCTTTGACGACATCTCCTACTTATCGTTAAATAATATAACGACACTAAACTATTGTCGTTAAAAGGAGACATGTAATACGACATGTATATAGATATCGTTAATTATTGTTTCAAATGTTATTAACGACATGTTTGCAGGAGATGTCGTTGTATGTACTTTTCAATGATATTTAAAAACTAGATGTCGTAAATAATATGTCGTTAAATGTAGTTTTTCTTGTAATGACGGCCCCCTATCAACTTCAATGTAAGTTAAAGAATGCAGTGAAGGACAAGAGGTTTCTTATTGTTCTGGACGATGTATGGAATGAGAGCTCTGAGCATTGTAAGTCTTACTAAGTTCTTTCCAATCTGGGGCACATGGAAGCTGCAGCAGGATCATCGTGACTACACGTAGTGATATTGTTGCAAAAAAGATGGGTAATGTGCCAACATATCACCTCGAGATAGTGTCTGACGATGATTGTTGCAAGTTATTTGCGGAGCATGTGTTTAGGAATGCAAGTTTCCAGGCGTATCAAGAATTACATGTGTTTGGCAAGGATATTGTTAAGAAAATGCAAGGGCGTTCCTTTTTTTTTTTTTTAACTGACCTAGTTTATGTTTAAGCAGGTTGAACTTTGAAGTTCCCAGTTCTCTAACTAGGGTGTTCTTGGGGACAACGCCAAGCTCTTGCTTATGCTATTTCAAAGACAGCAGTAATTTGTCGAGGGGAATTCAGATATTCTTTTAGAGGGATCTGTAAAAACCTGTACGCCTTACTGCATGGTTTTGTGATTTCTCCGAAGATTCCCCGCTCATCCGTTTATATCCTTTCCATGCTCATTCGTCGTATGGCTCCGATACTCTTGCAATACAATGGTATATATGTTTGGAAGGTAATATTTGTCCTTGTTTCGTTACCAGCCTCTTTAGAAAGCATTATCCATGTGCTCGTTTAACATCTTACTTTACTTGCATCGCTTCATAATGTTATCCACCGCTTAATTATTCAGAAAAAAAAAGCAGGGCAGAAGTGGCGTTCCAAACTACGAATATAATCTGCAATCAAATACGGTCTTGCCTTTGGCTATATTTATGTCCACAATAACTTGCAATGCTGACATAAAATTCAATGTTGGGATACCAAGTTCTTGGATTCATGGTGCAGCAGAAAGTTACATTCGTATAATACATGGAATGATGGAATTAGAATAATGATTGTTCTGTATCCACTTAATTATCCAATTTCATATATATATTTTTAATTTTGTTAGTCTAAAGAACAATATTTTGGTTTCATTCTAATTTAAAATTTGTAGCAGATCTGCAAGTAAAAAAAAGTCACCAATTCTAGTTAAGTGTCCTTTTTTATTTTATTAATTTTAGGTTTAATAATATATTTCAAGTAAGCTTCTCATCATTTTTTCCCATTTCGGAAAGCATTTAATCTCTCTTCCATCGACATTCCGGTTTAGTTGAAAAGCTTCATAATTAGTACACTGAAATCCCACTTATTAACTCAGTTGACAAAAACCAGAGTCAAAACGAAAGCATTCTTCAAGCACTCTCTTGTTTCTGTTTAATCTTACTTTCTTTCACTCAATATGTGTACATACGATGAAGAAATCTACAAGTTCCATCTTTGTATAGAACACTTGGATGTGCTCTCAAACTTACAATATGCTTCTTTCACGTTTATATATATATATATATAGATATATATTACATATACATATATATATTAGGTTGCAAGACTGTACCTCTGTTAGTCAGTTACAAGAAGTGTCCATTATTCAGTTTATATTATGTTGCAGATAAAGGTAAAAAGGTTATGGACTAGGCGGAGGGCGTGGAAAGGCGTGTGAGCTAAGTAAGATGAATTGTAATCGAAAGAATGCCAAAGAAGCAAGTTTTATGATATAAACTATGATTTACAATTTGAACATGTTTATTTGTTAAGTTTTTTTTTTAAAGAAAGCACGAAGTATGTTTTATTATTTTACCTTATTCTTATTAAGAATATGGTCTTCCGCATATTAAAGTATTGAAACTTGTCTTTAAATTAAATTTTCTAATGTTTTTAAATCGGTCGGCCTGACGAACACGGACGATCGGCCTGCCGAACTTTGTAAAATTTTAAAACCCTATTTTTGCAGTGCCTCAGACGGCCTGCTGGTGTAGAACTCCGGCCTACCAATTGAGTTCAGCTTGCCGAACTCTCAAGTCTGGCCTGCCGAACCGTGAGAACTGATTGTTTAAAAATGTTGTGATTTTCATTTTAAAATTATGATTTTATTATTTAGAATGTTTAACTAATTAAAGAATGTTTATGATCAATTAAAAAGTACTATTATTATTATGAATTAAGTTATTGAATGTAAAAAAAAAAAGAGTACGCATGGATCCTGGTGTGATTTCTTAATCACGTTTTCAATTAAGTTTTATGTTTTCTGGTTGTCTTTTATAAAATAGCTTATCCTTAAATAAAAGTATATAATGTATGAATGTAACGACATCTGTAACGTTCGTAAGGGGGGCGCTACAAAAAGTGTGTGTAACAAATTATTACTACTATTTTTACTAAGAGCCCATTTGATTTATATATTCTTAAGACTCAATAGACCTAAATTTGGAGTCAAGTATCAAGAATCCTTTAAATACGTGTTTGTTTCCTCCAAAATCCGAGTCAAATGAGTATCAAGAATTCAAGTTTTCATAGTTCTGACCCCTCCCTAAACTCTTGATACTCGGATATCGTTGCTATAATAAAAGATAAATTTCTCTCTCTTATATTTGAGGAAAAAAATCATAGCTTTTTTATTTGATATCCAATTGAGATGATTCTTTTTTCATTGTGTTCCTAGTAAAAAGAGGAATAAGTTAAAATCCACATTGCATGTTTTTTACGATCATTAACATTAAGATTTTTTTAGAGTTGTTGATGAATTAAAAACTATATTCATTAACTCTCTAAACACAAATTTTAATTTTATTTCATATTCAGATTAAAACTTAAATGCACATCCAAAAGTCAATTTGGATAATAATTCAAATCACTAATTTAAATCCTAATTCAAATTACATAACTCAAATCAAATCATTAATTTAAATCCATTTACCAAACAGACCCTAAGTAAATAGGAGTTTACGAAATGTTTTGATTGGACAAAAATGGTTTTTATTAAAACGAAAATGATTGGTGTATGTTAGAAAGTTATAAAAGAATAATAATAATAAAATAAATAATATATATATATATATATATACACACACACAAAAAAAAAAGTACCCAACATAAAAAGATGTCTAGTATACCCATCCCCCCTCAAGGAAATCATGTTAAATTCAAGGTTAAATATCAAGAACCAGATTAATAGTGACTTGAAGTAGTCAGTCGAACTACGATCCATAACTCGAAAAATAGAAATACCATATATCAAAAGACCCAACTTATGAACTAGGACCATCAACAGAGGCTTTCAATTCTAAATGTTAATAATACCAATTAGAGCAGCAAGGATTGAAACCCATTAGCTATAAAAAGAAAAGTTTAAGAGCCTGATTAAGTTAAGATTAAGATGACAAGAGGAGAGTGAAGACAAGCATATGGTGTCCCATTTAACAAGTTTGTGGCTTTTAGTCTGGCTTGGACTTGACGATGAGATAGAATAGGAATAAGGACCGTCGAAGAAGGCTCTTGAAGCCTGAGACACAACCTTTCCTAGAAATAGTAAGGAAGCCTTAAAATGACATAGGACACTAGAGTGGCCTAGAAAGAAGGAACACGTAGCCAACTATAGACACGAAGTTCACATGTAGAGAAAGGTAAGACATATCATGAATGTTTCCCCAGTGGAAACAAGATTGATTAGAATCCAAATAAGAGATAAGCTTTACGAACCATAAATTACCATAAGATGGCATACACTTGATTGTGCCATTGAACAAGTTAAGACAGTTAAGGATAGAATGACACCGATTTTCTAAAAAAAAATATAGGTGCGTAACAAAGTAGAATTTCAATCTCAAGGTGTAGACAAAACTCTAATGAACCTCTTACAGGTTAAAGGAGACAGTATAGTTTTGCTCTTCTAAAAGAGCATACCTTACTCAGTAGCTCAAGATCTAGACCTAGAATGTTTTCTTAACCACAAAAAGGGCTGTGAAAAATATAAAGCTACCTAATCATTTACGGTATGCTACAGTAGCATGTCCTAGATTCTAGAGCAAGTACAAGTAAAGTAAATCGATAGTACGACTTCACACTTTATGAGAATTTATTTTCTCCGATATGTTGAGATAGTATGTTGAGACTTCAAGAATAAGTCAGCCTAAGGAGAATCCATGGTACAATCTCCATATTCAAGGGACACAATGCACCTCATTATATATAGTATCACAATGAGATTTTCTGCTAAAAGAAAAATAAAATCTCCAACTTGCCTTTAAGAAACTAGAAGAAATTACTACAAGATACACTAGTTTCAGTTAGAAATCATCAGAACTATTTAGATAATCAAGTATAATTTAGAAAAAAAATTCCCATGACCAACAGAGAGGTCACAAGAGCAAAATGAAGGAAGACTCTATGAATATGAAAAAAAAGGAACAAATTTCCTTTTTCTCATACCTCAAAGAGGGGTAAGACATGTTCAAGAGAGATATGAAAGGATAAGCTCAAGTGTTATGAACCCTTAGAAGTTTTAAAACAAATAGATAAAGATGCTTTAGACAGTCATTATCACTAGTCTAGGATGACTGGATGTTGAAAAAACTATAAATTAAGTTAAAAAAAAAAGATGAACTTTTTGACCAATTCTTACGTACCAAATCATGATCTAGATGTAGAAATGCAATCTAAGATACAAAATAGGATTAGTATAAGTCTTGGATCCAGAGAAGGAATAGCCTCAAGAAAATGAGGCCATAACTCCATATCAAGATACCTAGGGTAGAATTACTAAAAGAAAGAAAACCTCATAGGATTAAATTACGAAGCTGTAGTATACCCCTAGTTTATCTCAATTTTCAAGGATGAAAATTTTATAATGTGGGTAGATTGTAATGATCTGAAAAATCTAAAAATTAATAAGCATGATTAATTAAAGATTTTTCTATCATTACTCAGCTAAGTACTTGAGAAAATATAAGTGTAGAATTTATTTACATGCAAATTGAAAGGTCTTAATAACTATAAGACCCTAGAAATAACTAATGTTGTGAATGCACAAATTTATGTGCTTTATTTATGAAACATGTAACAATGTAATGTTATGATAGTACATTAAAATAATTAAAAATAATTATTTAGTGTGCTAAAGTAAAAGTTTATGATTCATTGATTTCATGTATGAGCCGAAGAAGTGATATTTATAAGAATCTAAATTAGAATGTTTAAATTGGGGCTACCTGACAAAAAGTGAAATTTCTAACTTACTATGATTATGTGAAAAATTCCTATATGATATCAGTTCAGTAAGAGAAATCCAGATCAATAGTGATCATGAGCTCTATACCACAATTCAAGAAATGGTGAGCATCAAGTTTATGTATGCAAGATTTATATCAATTTTTACTAAGATCGATCTCAAAATTTAAGGAAATCATAAAGTAACATAAGAATTTCAAGAAAGTTATAAGGATGATTGGAAGTTCGAGAATTCTAATGTTTTATATGTGTATAGTTAGTTATTAAACACATTAATAATTACATAGGTTTATTATTATTGTTATAATAATAATAATAATAATAATAATAATAATAGCAGTTGTCATAATAATAGTGAAAAAAAAGAGAGAAAGGAGAGAGCAGAGCATTGATGGAGTCCACAAACGTTGATTTATAGGTAAGATGTGGACCCATAAATGACTTTTTACAAAAAATAGTTCAGATCATAATCATAAAGCGCGAATTTATGCTAAGTCTAGAATTTTAATTAAGTTGATTTATAGATAGTCAATTTAAATTAAAATAATAACAATGATAATTATAAACTACTATAAATTTCAACTATTATTCTTATGACAACTAAAAGTTTATGATGCAAAAATTTGTATAGTTTATAACTATCATTTTATGAATAAAAATTATAAGTTTATGATTTGTTCTAATATTAAGAAACATAGGAAAATATATATTTTATTTACTAATTAATGTTTTAAAAATTTATAACTTACGAAAGATTATTTTTATTAAGAAATCAAATTTTAAGCTTTAATCAAAGTTCTTAAATACACAATATTATTTTTAGCAAATAAATACATATCTGGTGAAATTTGTGAATCAACGATTTTAAAGACAACACTGTCAATGTTTATGATGTCAAAATAATCTATATAGTATGGATAAATTTATGGAAATGATATCATGACAGTAGGGAAATTTAATAAGGTAATAATATAGTAAGAGATTAGAGCTTATGAAATTATTTTTTTAAAAGAACGAGAATATTACAGTTTTAAAAAGTACAATTATATTTATGAGAATTTTAAGCTTACAGATCAAATTTGATCTACCAACACTACACAGTTTAGACTATGTAAATCACAAAATTGTCTATAAAATACATGGCAAAAAAATTATGGAACAATCAAATCAGCTCTCACCTCTCTCTACTCTCTCTCTACACTTTCTCTCTCCTCAAGCTCAGTCCAGGAATCCAGCCTCCATTTTTGACACCTCCTGTACTAATGGAAAGCTCTCGTTGAGCTGAGTTAATGGTGTGCTGTGCCACCAACAACACCGCCAGAGAAAGCCACACGTGCCGGTCACAGTGGCAAAAAAAACATAAATTTTTCGGCAAGATATCTTAACCATCTAACCTCTGATTGACGTGATTCTCATTCCTACACAACCATCATGATGAGTTGAACATGATCCAAGCTTGGTTGCACCTCAATGCCTGCCGAAATGCTCCGCCCATCTACCCTTTGTCGCCTCCACCATGCCACCGTTGACCCCACCATTCTAGGTGGAGTTGACGCACACCGTCAGTGCCATTAGCCTCAAACCACCGCAGGGAGTCTTTCCCCCTCATCAATTGCAGCGAGCCATGGCTGCATGATGGAGATTGGAGAGCATCGCCGTCAACCGCCACGTGGGAGATCAATCTCACCATTCCCAACCAAATTGTGCCAAATTAATGGCACCAAATCATTTAGGGGGTGTAGAAGAAGAAAACCCATGCCTCAATTGCTTGAAATCGCCGGTGTTCGCCAGAGAACAAAGCCGCTATCGCCGCTCGCAATCTGCTGCCATGATCCTAATGTTTCCGACGATGTTGAGCAACCCTACCTTGGGGAAACACTTAGAAGGACATGAGGAGAAAAGCCCATAAGTCAATTTCGAACTTTCTTCGTCAAAGATTGGAGATCAGAATCTCCATTTTTGCCGCCACTGTTGGCTTTCGATTTGCTATGTTAGAGGCTAAATTAGATAAAATTGACACCACCATTAGACTCAAAAGAGTCATTAAGTTATAAGAATTAAGGCATTATGTTAGTTTAAAGATAATAAATTATAAGTAAAACATATAGATAATTTTTAAGAAAGTTTTAAAGTGCATTTAAAATAGGATCTTATTTCAACATTTAATTTAGAATTGATTTTGAAACAGTTTTATTTAACTTAAGAAATGTTTTAAAAGTAATAGTTTTTAAATAATTATCTTTATGTTTAAACGAAAAGTTTTAAGGAATTATTATGGTTATGTTTTAAGAAGTTAATATATGATGTATGTAATGAATTAAGTCTTTAGAGATTATGATTATGTTAAAAAGTAATAATAGTTATCACGTTACAGCCATTTTTAAGAAATTAAAATTACTATGTTAGATTTATGGAATTAAGTTTTAAGAAATGATTATTATTTCTTATATGGTTATATGTTAAGAATTCTTTATCATCAAGATTTTGTTTTAGAAAAAAAATTTATTCCACAATTTCAGTATTTTATAATTAAGTATGTTTAAGTTTACGATTATGTTTAATTCAAGTAACGGCCACGTAAGTAGGGTCGTTAAACAAGGATGATGAAATGCTATTTCATTGGATACTCTAAAAGATCTTAGGGTACAAGTTTTATGATCTCACAACTAAGTCGATTTTTGAGATGGAAAATGCCTATTTCTTTGAGGATGTCGAGTTTGCGGGGAGAGATACAGTCAGAGACTTTATCTTTGAAGAGGAATATATTGATATTCTCACAGCAGTTATTAATATTAATTAGGTTCCTATTTCTGACATTGTTCAAGAAGCAGATCCAAATCAAGACAATATCGGGGAACATCTCATTCAATAAATTGTTCTAGAAGAACAAACATTACCACTTATGTCATTAAGGAGTCCACTAGAAAAAGGAGAAGTGCGATGTCAAATGATTACATTATTTTCTCTAAGAACATGAGTTTGACATTGGCGTGATGGAAGATGATCCAATCAACTTCCATCAAGCCCTGGAAGGTTCTAAATCTCAATAATGAATTGATGCCATGAATTAGAAGATAAAGTTTATGACGGACAATGACATTTAAGATATTGTCCCATTACCTATAGAGGGAAACCCATTAGTTGCAAATGGATATTTAAGACCAAGAGGGATTCGAAAGGTAATGTGGAGAGGTATAAGGCTTGTCTTATTGCTAAAGGCTTTACATGGAAAGCATGTATCGATTATAAAGAGACTTTCTCTCTGGTTTCATTAAAAGAATCTTTTAGGACAATAATGACATTGATTATTAATTATTCCACATTTTTCATTGGGACAAGTGATGATCCAGCTCAACGGAGCAGACGTGGGACCTTCGGAGACAATACTCGCCCTCTATCATGCCATGATGTGAGAAAGCTGAAGGAATACTACATGTGACAGGAGAAGTTGAAATCGGCAAAAAACAACGATACCCTACAGTGGAGAAGTCAAGTTGTGCACATGGATTCAAGTTTTTGTCTACGCATGTGAAGTATTTCCGATATAAAGGGATTATCAGTCATTGTCACCGTCCTCTATTTCATATATTTCTTTTTTGTTTCTTTAGAAAATCAACGAGAACAATTCATTTTAGCAGTGCTCTTCTTCTTCTCTGAGAGCAGCCTTAGGCACAGCGAATGCATCGCACAATGCAATACTCTTCATGGATGTCTAACTATGCTCAGCTGGGACAGTATTTTGTATGAATTAACGAATTTTGAAGTTATTTTTCGGACATTTTGTGCAAATTAACGGGCTAATAAATTTATCCATTTAATTTTACTGTTATACTTTTGCTAACTCTCCTTCCACTACATCATCAAGTCAATTAAATACTCGAGAAATTAGTCAAGTCATGCCATGCGGAAAGCTTATTCAACGTAAACCAAGAACTGACATAGATATTTTCTTCCCACATTTTTCTATCGTATTACTTGCTCAACCAATACTAGATGCAAACGATAATATGGTATTACAATACAACTAACCACTTCAAAGACATATATATATATATATATATATATATATATATTACGAATCAGATGTCCTAATTTTATATCGAGAGTAAATAAAAATGTATAAAAGAGAAATAAGCAAAATGAATACGCACAAAATTAATGATGATTTATTTTGATGCAAAAATTACATCCACCAATGAAAAATAAGTTTACAAAAGAAAATCACACACTATTTAAACTGTGTTTTCTTTAACCTTTTTAATTACTCAAATTTAACGCCACTTAATATATAAAAAAACCGACCAACTAAATTTTACGACTGTAAAATCCTCGCAAGCCTTGATGCAAAGCAAATAATCCGTCACCCGGTTGATTAGAAACTGCAACTTTGAAATTTGCTCCAATGTTGACCATATTCCTATGCCGTCTCTTTTAAGCAGGTGAAGTCAAGTAAATACTGTGGAATACCGTCGAGTCGTGCCAAGCGCAAAGCTTATCCATGGGCCTTCCAAGCATTGACAAAAAGAAATTCACGTTACATTATTTTCCTATCCTATTGTCTACTCTACCAATAGGCGATAAATAGGTACGACGTGCACTTTACGATAAAATATTGAAACTGTTCACTAATATTTTTGGCCATTTGTTTTCTTTGAATTTGCAGCATCATGTGGTTTTTCAAATAAAAAAAATGATCATCTCATCCTCAAATTTTGTGTTGCTAGCCCCCAAACCTATGTACTTTGTGCAACACTCAAGGCATGTTTACTTGCATCAAAGGAAAGAGAAAATAAAGGGTAATTTTTTTTTTTTAAATAACATGTTTATTTATAAAATCAGTAATAAAAGTTTTGTAGATACCATATTTACTTAGATATTTAAATTTAAATTTTATTATTTAATAGCTATTAATTATGTAAAAGAAAAAATATTTTAGTAATTATATTAAATAAGATTTTCATTCCTAAGTAATTAGGTTAATATAGTTTAAATAGTGTGTCAGAATTTAATTAATTACTACCATTCATTTCACAATCTTAATTGTTCCCCAAAAAAAAATTTTAAATTCTGATTATTCATTTTAAATTATTATTTTGAGTTTTACTCATTCACGGTTGTGTCACTGCTTGCCAAATTATGACGAAATTGCCACTAGAGTTTTTCTTACCATTCACGTGAAGCACGCAACATTTTCCTTAAAATGCTAAAATTTCATCTTGTCATTGATCACATGACAAGGTCCCCACTCCCTTCCATTATTTTAAAGACCAATTCAGCCTACATATCAGAAACGAAAACCCTCCCAACTCTCACACTCTCACTCATTCTCTGAAAGAAACCAAATACTCGAAGAATTTTACCTCATCAAAAATTGGTCTCCACAAACATTACTTTAGCTTGATATAAACCCAACACACACTTGTTAAATTAGACAAGTGTTTTTTTTTTTTTTTTCCTCTTTCTCTTTCATTCTCGTCTCCCTCTCCTTCTATTATTTTTTAATTTCCTACAGCAAGAATCATAGAAAAAAAAAAAAAACCTCAAAAATAAAACAAACTCTTGGCCTTTCATCTTCATCAAAGTAAAGCTTGAGATTGGACAAGGCCTTACCCTCATTTTCTTCAAGGAAAGAGGTTAGCATTTTAAACCCAAAATCTGGAATTCCAAGTACCTCTTGTTAATCTGATTTTTCCTCTCCTTAATCTAATTTTGACGTGGAATTGCATGTATATTTTCATTATAAATCTAAGCTCTATGACTATATAAACATGTATTCAGTTTCGGGTATGATTATGCATATTTTGCACTAAGTGTTGAGTACGTAAATTTTTTTGAGGGATCTGTACCAAGGACTTGTTTTTGATAATCTAACTATATTTTAAATTAAGTCTGCATGTTAAAAATTTATGGAATTACACGATGTAAGTTCGGATTTAGGTGTAAGCTCGTTCTTGCTTTTACGAAGTTTCAAGCCAAAGTATGAGATGAGGTTTAGATCAAGAAAATTTGGGAAAAATGGTTTTGATATGTCATTTGATGTGCCTCTTTGTTTTCTACATGTTTTATTGCTTAGTGAACTGGTTTAAATAAGTTTGGATTGAGTTAGACTTGATTGGGTCTTGTAGGAGAAAATTGGGATGGTAAGGCTAGCAGGCCGGTCTCAGCAACCGGCCGCTTGGTGGGCCAGGCCGACAGGCCTGTGCCTTGCACCAACAGGCTAGTCTAAGCTAGTGCAATATGGCACTACCATGTGTATTGAAAGGCTGAAAAAATGTGCAGTTTTGAAATTTTGTGTAATTTTATCCTGTTTTCAAATTTTGATATTTTTAAACTGTTCAAAAGACTAGAATGTTGTTTAAAAACTATTTTTTGACATGCATCATGACATTTTATTAATTATTCCACATTTTCATTTAATTTCAAAATGGCACACTAAGGAACCAAATAACGTAATTAATGTATGGGAATGTGTTTTTATTTTGAATTAGATAAGCATCTAAATTTAAAATGGTATTTAAGGTTCTAGAACATAGGGAGCATATGTTGGACTGCGACTAGGCTTGGAGCATATGGTATAAGAGTGCGCATACCGAGATAGGGTTTGTTCTACCCCTTTCTTTGTGAGCTATGTTTATAAATGTTTTGATCCTATAATTTGTTCACAAATTGTTCTTTTTAGAATTGTATTTCATTTATTACGCCATATTTGAAAATGAGTTTTAAATGGATTACGGAAGATAATATGAATCCCAATTCTTGCATTCACTAAATATTAAAAATATGTAATTTAATTATTTTAAAATATGTTTTTATTTGCTCTTAGACAAAATTTGAAAAATAAACCAACCTCACACTACAAGAAAAACTACATTTAACGACATATTATTTATGACATGTAGTTTTTAAATGTCGTTGAAAAGTACATACAACGACATCTCCAACAAACATGTCGTTAATAACATTTGAAACAATAATTAACAACATCTATATAGATGTTGTATTAAAGGTCTCCTTTTAACGACAATAGTTTAGTGTCGTTAAATTATTTAACGACAAGTAGGAGATGTCGTCAAAGCCTTGGAGATTCCACGACACCCCTTATAGACAGATGTCGTCTATAAGGGGTGTCGTGGAATCTCCAAGGCTTTGACGACATCTCCTACTTGTCGTTAAATAATTTAACGACACTAAACTATTGTCGTTAAAAGGAGACCTTTAATACGACATCTATATAGATGTCGTTAATTATTGTTTCAAATATCGTTAATGACATCTTTGTTGAAGATGTCGTTGTATGTACTTTTCAACGACATTCAAAAACTACATGTCGTAAATAATATGTCGTTAAATGTAGTTTTTCTTGTAGTGTCAGTTCTTACTTTCACCGTGTTGCTTGTCTTTAGAAATATGTTTTTGGACGAATTTCAAAAGAATAAAATAGAACCTCAATTCTTACATTGCCGAGCATTCATTGTTAGAGCCTTCAAAGTTTGGGTTGCGTAGAGGGTGTTCTTATGGGTAGGTCCCAAAAAAAACGTACAGGTCACTTCCATGGTGTTATATTTGCACTCTTATGTAAGTTTATATCTTATTTGGACTTTGCTATAAATCAAATGTTGTTGTTTTTGATAAGCTGGATTTCAAGCTATACATTTTATTTACTTCAATATGCTTCATTGAATGGTTATTGTTGCATTTGAAAAGGCAATTCTAATATGCCTTTCACTCACAATTTTGTGTTTTGTTTGTTTTATTTTAATTGCACCCCTAGCATGGTATGGTGCTATATGCCAAGTCGATGGAGGCAGTTGATGATCGTACTTATTACGAGTAATCTATCAGAGTGTGCAGTTGTACACTTGCAATCTTCATTGGTTAGTGCCTCTTATTAGTGTATATTATTTATTTTCTCACCTAAAATGTCTATTTGTATGTTGTTTTGTTTAATACTGTCCCACATTTATGTTTTGCCAAAATTGTAAACTTAGTAGGCTGTTCTGCAATTTATTTTAAATTTGAAACTCCAAAACATATATAATAATTATAATTTTTCGTGAAGTCTAGTACTTATTCCGATTTAAACTCCATAGTATAATTTATTTGATTTTGATACAATTTGTTGTTTCAAAATTAACCGTAATTAATTACTTTAACTAAATCGCTACATCACCGGTCCTGGTTTTGGGTCACGACAGGTTCCGATCAGTGAAGTTCTCTAGAAAGAAATAGTTATAGTAACAATTTAAAAAATAATAACAGTTGTTTTTTTTACAATTTGAACTTGCAGTATTCCACAAGAAAAAAAAATAAAGGCATATTCAGTGGATTTTGTTTTGGATATAAAATGGAAATGAGAAATTTTCAGGAGTAATACTAAGGTTATTTCTGCAATTTTCTTTAGTTATTTTTTTATAGATTGTTTTAGATTTGAGGAAAAGGTGAGAGTGTTGGGTATATTTTAAAGACATGTATTAAGTTTTATATTTAGAAAATACAAACGGAAATGAGAAAAAACTTTAACTTATTTTCTATCCCCTTAACAAAAACCATTCTAACTATTTTTTTTATTTGCATTCTCGTTTTTAAAGTATTGGCAAACCAAACGTTGTTTAGAAAATGGTTTTTTTTTTTTTTTTTGCCTTCAAAGAGGTGTAGGATCACTTCCAAAAACAAGTGGAAACATTACAAAACACCTCCTGAATTTCTGTTTGGACCAAACAGGCCATAAGAATTATAACAATAGCACAAGCAATAGCAAGTAGATGAATATTATACGTTGTAAAATATTTGAAAACTAGAACTTTATATTTATTGCTCTTACAGTTTTATACTTGGTTATTTCTTTACATATTTCCAGGAAGTGGTATTTAAGCTTACGGTGGTTTTCTTCTAAGTGGCCCATTAGTTTGTCTTCCCAACAATGGATCTTTCTGCAGGCTTCAATTTTTTCATATTTTTATTTATAGTCTTGCAAGTCCTGTTGAGTTCGTCCATCTTGGCGCTTGAAAGACAAGATAGGGACAAACTCTCTCTGCTTGCTTTCAAGGCTGGGATAATAGAGGATCGCTTCAACATTCTTCTCTCATGACAATCCTTATGGGATCTAATAGCTTTCATGGTGGAATTCCGCACACCTTTGGCCAATTGAAATGTTTAGTCACTCTTGCAGTTGGTGGAAGTTACCTAAGAGGTACAATCCCTCCCTCGATTTACAATCTCTCGTCTCTCGAAACACTGCCCATATATGAAAACAAACTTGAAGGAAATCTTCCTCCTGACTTAGGCAATTATTTTCCGAACCTTCGTGTCCTTTTATTCCACACAAACCATTTTACAGGACAAATACCTATTACGATCTCAAATATGTCAAAAGTAACCGATTTTGAGATAACAAAAAATTCCTTCACAGGACAAGTGCCTAGCCTTGCAAGTCTTTTGAAATTGCAAGTTCTTGGAATCAATAGAAATCATCTTGGCCATGGTCTGTCTTCTCTTGTCAACTGCACAGATCTAGAACTTCTTGCAATTAGTATAAACAATTTTGCAGGAGCACTGCCTGAATTCATAAGCAATGTCTCAACAAAGCTCTTGCAGATTATTTTTGGAAGTAACAAGATAACTGGAAGCATTCCAATTGGTATTGGAAATCTCATCCACTTGGAGGAATTGGCTTTGGAGGAAAACCAGTTGTCTAGCGTTATACCAACCTCAATAGGTAAACTACAAAACCTATATTGGCTTTCATTGGGTTTGAATAAACTCTCAGGTCCTATCCCATCTACTCTTGGAAACTTGACATCATTGGGAAAATTTGATCTCTCATTTAACCACATAGGAGGAACCATACCGCCTGGTCTTGGACTGCACATGCACTTGGAAGATCTTCATCTTGTGGAATGCAATCGAAGTGGTCCAATACCAAAAGAGCTAATTGGTTTATCACCCTTATTCTCCGTAGATTTATCCATAAACCAGTTCACTGGTTTTATCCCATGGAAGTGGGAAAATTGGTAAACCTTTTTTCTTTCGATGTTTCTGAAAATAAGTTGGTTGGCGAGATTCCTAAAACTCTAGGTGGATGCATAATATTGCAAAAGCTATATTTGGAGGGAAACTTATTGCAAGGGATCATTCCTCAATCCTTAAGTTCTTTGAAAGGACTTGATGAAATTGACCTTTCTCATAACAAATTGTCTGGAAAAATTCCAACATATTTTGAAGGCTTTCAATTCTTATGGTATTTAAACTTCTCGTTTAATGATTTTGATGCGAGGTGCCTGTCGAGGGAGTTTTCAAAAATTTAAGTGCTATTTCCGTCACAGGAAATAAAAGACTTTGTGGAGGTATAGTTGAACTAAACTTACCAAGATGCCCCTCCGATAGATACAATAAGCATAAACGAGCTCTTAAAAAGATAATTGTCTCTGTTATTGCTTGCGGACTTGGTTTCATTTTGGTAGTCTTGTTAATATTGCTTTATCGGTCAAGGAAACGAAGAACCATGACAAATTCAGAGCAATCAGATAGAATCACATTCTTACAACTGTCATATGGAGATCTTGTCAATGCAACAAATGATTTTTCTAAAAGTTTTAACCGCATGTGCAAGTATTGATTTTCAAGGAAATGATTTTAGAGCTCTAGTGTACGAGTTCATGGTGAACGGAAGTCTAGAAGAATGGTTGCATGCAGAGAAACAGTTAAGTCTTCTTCAAAGGGCAAATATTGCTATTGATGTGGCTTGCGGTCTGGATTATCTACACAATTGTTGCCATGTGCCAATAGTTCATTGTGACTTGAAGCCAAGTAATGTTCTCCTGGACAAGGATATAACTGCTCATGTCGGGGATTTTGGATTAGTAAGGTTTCTCTCTGATCCTTCTCATCCATTTTCTTCGAATCAAACTAGCTCCATAGGTCTACGAGGTTCCGTTGGATATGCAGCCCCAGGTAACATTTTATTTACCCGAAATTTTTTCCTTCCATGCCTTTAATTTTACGTGAATTGTTCTATCCATTGTGTAATATACTTAATCGATTAGAGAAAAAATTTGTACATGTAATGTGTGAGATATGGCAATGTTGCATCGACAACAATGAATATGGTAAATCTTTCATTATATTTAAAACAAATAATACATATCATTCATGATGTTCAATATAAATCTTTCATATAGCATTGCATTTTTCAGCACAATAGATGATGGTCACTTAAACCATAGTCTAATCTAGAGACGTAATCTATATGCACAACTAACAAGTTAAAAAAAAAAAAAAAAAAAGCAAATGGCCATATGGCTTAAAATAAATGAAAAAGTGTAGATATAGTTAAATACCTCATGGTCAATTGAAGCTTTGCTTATGTTACTTAATGACTCAATTTGAATGCAAGCTTTAGGCTAAGCTACAAACCATCTGAGACCATAACTCACAATCTTATTTTCCTAAGTTAGGAAAGGCAAAGGTGAGTCCCTTATATAACAAGTACTAATTGTATCAAGTATATTTCCTTCCCTAATTGTCCTACAATGAAGCACATCTGTGGGGAGAGCATCCATCCACGCCCTTCCTTCCACAATGACGATTAATTGAAAAACACCACCCTCCTTGGTTGTTGATGGTATTAGAAGAAGGCAAGATTCACCCTCACTGAGACTTGATGAGGGCGGCTCTATAAGTGGTGTTGGCGCGTGTCACGTCCCGGAGTACGGGAGGTGACGTGGCAGAATATTTAGGTTAATTAAAAGAGAGTTTAATTGAAATTAAGGGTTTAAAAATCCAATTAAGCAAGAAATAAAGAGATTTTTCCACCACATTTGATAAAGAATTTAAAATCATTAAACAAATAACAATAATTGAATAAAAACCGCGAATATGGGTTCCACAACCCACAACTTGTGCACACACATGGTTCTGACAATATCACAAATACAATTACAGTCCAAGTACAAATAAAGTTAAGTCTTACATGCTTTGATTAATAATACAGAATATAAATAAATTCTCCTATTGCTCCTGAGTTCGGTCCGAAGAATCTTCTCCAAACCTAAAGGGGAAACCACCTAGGGGAAATTTAAAACAGATAAAACGTGAGCGAAAGGCTCAGTAGGACTATGTTTTATAAAAATAGTTTAACGCAAAGGAACACAGCATTATTAGAAGTTATTCAAATGAAACTTAAATAAATAAATAGATAAACAATTTGAGTAGAACCGTCCTGACACGGAACAGTCTACTCGTCAAATCAAAACACCAATTTACTTTTACCTAGGCAAACCATGAAATCACCACCGTAGTGGCCCAGCTGGGTTTCGGGACCTGCCCCCAAGGTCGATCGCTATACGACCCGATCTCTGATATGGCATCATGCCCATGTGTTTATTATCATTATCATTCAAAACCCAATTACCGAGTGTTGTCAATTACATTTATTATGAAATTCATTTCAGTTCACGGTATATGAAAATATAACCGATAAAACCATTTTCAAACAACCGTTGAAAATATTTTGGATAGAAATCCTTTTCAAAGCCAAATCATTTCAAAACCAGGCTACCAAAGAAATAGGATAGAAGTCCTACCTCAATACTCGTGCCGGTACCCCACACCGTAATCCTGGTCCGCTATACGTTAGCTCCACGGAACCACGAACGATCCTAGATACAAACTAAGTCAATCAATATCTAGTTCGAGACATTCTATGTTACTAAATCATTTCATGATGTCCTAGTGTGTCATTTGTATCATTAAAATCATCCTATAAGGTTGGGATTTAAATCAGGGTTCAAAACAGTGAAAACGGGTAAAAATCACAAAATTTTCCATGCCTCGGTCGGCCTGCCGGACGCCCTGCTTCGGCCTGCCGAACTGCACAGTTCGGCCTGCCGGAAACAAGGTTCGGCCTGCCGAACATTTCCCCAGATTCGGCCTGCCGGTCGGAAGAACACCGGCCTGCCGATCATCACTCCGGCCTGCCGAACTGGGAAAACCCAAAAATCCCAGCCACGGGTTTCTCGATCCCCAAAATCCAAATCTTGTTTCTAACCTGTTTTTCTCAAATCCCAGGCATGAAAAACAACTATAGTTGATAGAAAAACATTCTAGAACATGTTTGGAATCATTTAAACAACATTTAAACTCAAAATCCTCAAAAATCCGAAAATGAGAAAAAGAGGAGAAAAATGAAAAATCTTGAATCCAATCCGTTTTTCTTCAATCTAGGCTTAGATTCTAGTTGTTCTAAGCTCATTTAACACAAATCCACGGTTTTCTAAGCAAAAACAAACTTAGATTTCAAAAACACACAAAATTGAAAATTTTGTAAAAAGTTTAGAAATTTCGAATCTAACCTCGAATCGAAGCTTCAATCCGCGTTCTCGGTTGCTGAATCACGTCCCCGAGCTTCTTCCTTGCTATCCCGAAGCTTGGATTCGAAATGGAGTTCAAAATTTGAGAGAGAATTGAGAGAGAAAGAGAGCTGCCGAGAGAGAGAGAGAAGAGAGAGGGAGACGTGTGAGAGTGAGGAGAGAGAGGGGAAGGAAGGAAATAAATAGAGAAAATCGGTGGGCGGTTTTACTGTACGAAAACCATGTGCCGCCCACGGTTTTGCAAAATGGAGTATTTTTAACATTTTACAAATTGTTGTGTTTTAAAACTCAAAACATCATTTTAAAACAATAAGAAATCCTTCGAATTCATTAATTTAACAAAACAACCAAAAATTCAAAAAAAATCCAACCAAATAGTCTAATAAATGTTAAAACTTTAATTATGGCACACTAATTCATCATTTATATTACACTTTAACATTAAATAAATTTCGGGACGTTACAGCTCTCCACCCCTAAAAGAAATTTCGTCCTCGAAATTTACAACTCATCTAAAAAACAAAACAAATGCGGCTACAGCTCCCGCATACTCGACTCTAACTCCCAAGTGGCTTCATCAACCCCGTGATGCTGCCACACGACCTTTACCAACGGTATCTCACGACGACGCAAGCTAATCACTTTCCGGTCGATAATCTGAATTGGCACTTCTTCGTACATCGTATCCTCCTGAACCTGCACATCGCGAAACGATACTATCTTATCCTGCCCAGGTGGACATTTCCTAAGCATCGACACATGAAACACATCGTGCACATGAGAAAGTTCGGGCGGAAGATCAAGCCGATAAGCGACCACACCAACACGCTGAGTGATCTCGAACGGCCCAATATACCTCGGCGCGAGTTTCCCACTCACTCCGAACCGCATAGTTCCCTTACGAGGTGACACCCTCAAGAGAACAAAATCTCCAACCGCAAATTCTAAAGGTCTACGTCTCCTATCCGCGTAGCTCTTCTGCCGACTCTGAGCTGCTCTCAATCGATCCCGAATCACCGCGACTTTCTCGTTGCTGTCACGAATCTCATCTGGCCCAAGAATAACTCTATCCTCCGGCTCGGCCCAACACACAGGTGACCGACACGGTCGCCCATACAATGCCTCAAATGGTGCCATACCGATACTCGCCTGATAACTGTTGTTGTACGCGAACTCCGCCAAATGCAAATATTGCTTCCAATTCCCGCCGAAGTCCAACGCACAAGCACGCAACATATCCTCGAGAACCTGGATAACCCGCTCAGACTGCCCATCAGTCTGAGGATGAAACGCCGTACTGAAGTTCAAATCCGTACCCAAAGCCTCCTGAAAACTCCTCCAGTACTTAGCATTAAACCTGGTGTCTCGATCAGAGGTGATGGACAAAGGAACTCCATGCAACCTCACAATGTTCTGCATATACAGCTCCCCGAGAATCTTCCTGGAACACGTCGACCTAAACGGAATGAAATGCGCCGATTTCGTCAACCTGTCGACCACAACCCAAACTGCATCATGCCGCTGCTCCGTCCTCGGCAAACCTGTGAGGAAATCCATCGTCACATGCTCCCATTTCCAACCTGGAATAGGAAGCGGCTGAAGCTGACCTGCAGGCTTCTGATGCTCGGCTTTCACCTGAAGACACGTCGAACACTTGGCCACGTACTCGCGAACATCTTTCTTCATGCCTCTCCACCAATATTGCCTCTTCAAATCACGATACATCTTGGTGCTTCCCGGATGAATAGCGAACTGAGACCTATGAGCTTCATCTAGAACGGCTTTCGTCACCTCGGCGATAACTGGAACTGCAAGACGCTTCCGGAAGTACAACGATCCATCTGCATGCACGCTCCATTCCTCGAACTGCTCCCCGTTCTGAATCCGCGACCAAATCCTTTGCAAATGTCGATCCTGCCACTGATCTTGTTTCACCATCCGAACAAGAGCTGGAGTCGCTTCCACATGATACAACAAAACTCGATCACCGTCGTCATGATACTGTAGCCGATACTCACTCACTGTCGCATCCCTGCTCCAGTCCTCAAAAATCAAACAAGCGAGAATCCCTGAAGACTTCCTGCTAAGCGCGTCCGCGACCACATTAGCTTTTCCGGGATGATACTGCAACGCGAAATCATAATCCTCCATGTACTCTACCCATCTGCGCTGCCTCAAGTTGAGATCCCTCTGAGTGAACAAATACCTCAAACTCTTGTGATCGGAGAAGACCTGAAACGATGCTCCATACAAGTAACATCTCCAAATCTTCAGCGCGTAGATCACTGCCGCAAGCTCTAAATCGTGAGTAGGATAATTTCGCTCCTGAGGTCGCAGCTGTCTCGATCCGTACGCAACCACACGTCCATGCTGCATCAACACGCATCCAAGTTCGCGCCCTGAAGCATCAGCATAAACCTCATATGGCTCGTCACTGCTAGGAATAATCAACACTGGAGCTGAAGTCAACCGGTTCTTCAATTCCTGAAAAGCAGACTCACAGTCTTCATCCCACTCAAACCTGACGTTTTTCCTGATCAACCTCGTCAACGGAGCTGCAATCTTCGAAAAGTCCTTTACAAATTTCCTGTAATATCCAGCAAGACCTAAGAAGCTGCGAATCTCCGCTACATTCCTTGGTCGTTCCCACTCCAATATAGCTTCAATCTTGGACGGATCCATTGAAATACCATGCTCCGAGATGACATGACCCAGAAATTTGACCTCAGTCAACCAGAACTCACACTTTTCCCTCTTAGCATACAACTGGTGCTCCCGCAGAGTCTGAAGCACGACCCGAAGATGCTGCTCATGCTCCTCCCAAGTCTTAGAATACACAAGAATGTCATCGATGAACACGATCACAAACTGATCCAGATACGGCCTAAATATCCTGTTCATCAAATCCATAAAAGCTGCTGGAGCATTCGTCAACCCAAAAGACATAACCAGAAACTCGAAGTGCCCATACCGAGTCCTAAAAGCTGTCTTGGGAATATCTTCTTCCTTGATCCTGAGCTGATGATAACCTGAACGCAAATCAATCTTCGAGAAGTATCGCGAACCTCCCAACTGATCAAATAGCTCATCAATCCTAGGCAAAGGATACTTGTTCTTCACCGTAACACGATTCAGCTGCCGATAATCCACACATAACCTGAGAGTCCCATCGTGCTTCTTAGCGAACAAAACTGGTGCTCCCCATGGAGATGTGCTATTCCGAATATACCCTTTATCAGCAAGCTCCTGAAGTTGCTTCCTCAATTCCTTCATTTCTGCCGGCGCCATCCGATAAGGTGCCATAGAAATCGGTGATGTCCCTGGAAACAACTCGATACCAAACTCAATCTCCCGATGCGGTGGTAACCCTGATAACTCGTCGGGGAAGACATCCTCGAACTCACCAACCACCGAAATCGCTACACCACTACTCGAAACATAGGGCTCGCAATCTAGATTGGCAAGAAAAGCAAAACAATCTAGATTCCTTCGCCCTCCTAGACATGACTTCATGAGACGCTCACTCATTAGCCAATCACCACCACCCTGGTAAGTGATTACCGTCCCCCTATCAGACACTAGGGTCACTTTTCTAAGTTGGCAGTCCACAACTGCACTATACCTGGACAACCAGTCCATCCCTAAGATCACATCATAGGAGCTCATGGGGAGTACAATCAAATCACTTTTCAAAATCTCATCCCCAATCTTTATTTTACAAGATTTACACATACAATTCACACACACCCGCCCCAAGGGAGAAGTTATAACTAGGGGTTCATTAAACTCTTCTACTTCTAACCCCAAGGCATGTACAAAGGAACTCGAAATGAGAGAATGAGAGGCACCGGTATCAAATAAAACGCGAGCTAGAGATCTAGAAATCAAAACCATACCATCGACAACCGTGTTACCAATCTGAGAATCTGACCCTCTAGATGCCATTGCATGAACCTGCACTGGCGCCTTCCCTTTTCCTCTACCGACATTGCTGGGTCCTGCATTACTCGGCCGATACTGCTGAGATGGAGATGACTGCACACTACCTGTACTCGGCGCTCTATATTGAGGAACACTGCGTTGAAAATACTGCGGCTGCTGCCCCCGTGCCGGATATGAGAATTGCTGAGGAGAAAACTGCGGATACTGCAACTGCGGGTACTGCGGAGGCGGAGGTAGGGTCTGAGGCTGAGGCTGAGATGAACGACTGGCATCCTCCCCGGTCTGCGATCCAAGACGAGCACTCCTGATCGGGCAATTCCTCTTGATGTGTCCGGGCTGCTGACAGAAATGACAATGAAAGCTGTAGGGGTTGCTGCGCCCGCTGCCAGACGAACTGCTGCTGCCACTGGTCGCACCGCCTTGCTTGCCTTTCCCCGGAGCTGGACGACTACTGATGCTCTTCCTGCCACTCCTCTGCGGTCCTCCTGAAGCCTTGGCTCGATCCTCACAATACTGCACGTAATCATTCTCCACGAAGATCGCCGACGACACAAGCTCTCCGAAACTCCTAAGCCGTAGAGCAACCAACTGCCGCCGAATAGGAGCCTTGAGTCCTTCTTGGAACTTGATGCATTTCTCGCGCTCCGATGCCACAGCTGATGGAGCAAACCTAGCCAACTCGCTAAACTTTGTCTCATACTCCCGAACTGACATATCACCCTGCTGCAATCTATAAAACTCAGCTGCTTTCTGATCTCTATATCCCTGCGGAAAATACCGATCATAGAACAGATCCTCGAACTTGTCCCAACCGATATCGCCACCGCGCTCCAGACGCTTAGTTTGTTTCCACCAGGTGTTAGCGCCACCCTCGAGCTTATACGCCGCGAATTCCACACGATACTCCTCAGGCACACCAAGGGTATCTAGATGCTTCAAGATCGAATCCAACCAATACTCTGCTAGCTGCGGATCCCCATTGCCATCAAAAGTCGGAATAGACGTCCGTCGAAATTCCTTAAAGAAAGCATGCCGACTACCAACACTGGAGTCTTCCGTTCTAGTCCGGGCTGCCATCTGCCGGAAAGCTGCGATCATAGACCTCATCAGGCCCTCATCATTTCCGAACTCGGCGTCAGCTGTCGAACGACGTCTAGGTGCCATTCTCTCACTTCTGAAAACAAAATTTGGACTGTCAGAGGTATTTCATTGTCAAACCTATGTGTGCACAATTCCCAAGGTTCATAACCTTGAGCTCTGATACCATTCTGTCACGCCCCGGAGTACGGGAGGTGATGTGACGGAATATTTAGGTTAATTAAAGGAGAGTTTAATTGAAATTAAGGGTTTAAAAATCCAATTAAGCAAGAAATAAAGAGATTTTTCCACCACATTTGATAAAGAATTTAAAATCATTAAACAAATAACAATAATTGAATAAAAACCGCGAATATGGGTTCCACAACCCACAACTTGTGCACACACATGGTTCTGACAATATCACAAATACAATTACAGTCCAAGTACAAATAAAGTTAAGTCTTACATGCTTTGATTAATAATACAGAATATAAATAAATTCTCCTATTGCTCCTGAGTTCGGTCCGAAGAATCTTCTCCAAACCTAAAGGGGAAACCACCTAGGGGAAATTTAAAACAGATAAAACGTGAGCGAAAGGCTCAGTAGGACTATGTTTTATAAAAATAGTTTAACGCAAAGGAACACAGCATTATTAGAAGTTATTCAAATGAAACTTAAATAAATAAATAGATAAACAATTTGAGTAGAACCGTCCTGACACGGAACAGTCTACTCGTCAAATCAAAACACCAATTTACTTTTACCTAGGCAAACCATGAAATCACCACCGTAGTGGCCCAGCTGGGTTTCGGGACCTGCCCCCAAGGTCGATCGCTATACGACCCGATCTCTGATATGGCATCATGCCCATGTGTTTATTATCATTATCATTCAAAACCCAATTACCGAGTGTTGTCAATTACATTTATTATGAAATTCATTTCAGTTCACGGTATATGAAAATATAACCGATAAAACCATTTTCAAACAACCGTTGAAAATATTTTGGATAGAAATCCTTTTCAAAGCCAAATCATTTCAAAACCAGGCTACCAAAGAAATAGGATAGAAGTCCTACCTCAATACTCGTGCCGGTACCCCACACCGTAATCCTGGTCCGCTATACGTTAGCTCCACGGAACCACGAACGATCCTAGATACAAACTAAGTCAATCAATATCTAGTTCGAGACATTCTATGTTACTAAATCATTTCATGATGTCCTAGTGTGTCATTTGTATCATTAAAATCATCCTATAAGGTTGGGATTTAAATCAGGGTTCAAAACAGTGAAAACGGGTAAAAATCACAAAATTTTCCATGCCTCGGTCGGCCTGCCGGACGCCCTGCTTCGGCCTGCCGAACTGCACAGTTCGGCCTGCCGGAAACAAGGTTCGGCCTGCCGAACATTTCCCCAGATTCGGCCTGCCGGTCGGAAGAACACCGGCCTGCCGATCATCACTCCGGCCTGCCGAACTGGGAAAACCCAAAAATCCCAGCCACGGGTTTCTCGATCCCCAAAATCCAAATCTTGTTTCTAACCTGTTTTTCTCAAATCCCAGGCATGAAAAACAACTATAGTTGATAGAAAAACATTCTAGAACATGTTTGGAATCATTTAAACAACATTTAAACTCAAAATCCTCAAAAATCCGAAAATGAGAAAAAGAGGAGAAAAATGAAAAATCTTGAATCCAATCCGTTTTTCTTCAATCTAGGCTTAGATTCTAGTTGTTCTAAGCTCATTTAACACAAATCCACGGTTTTCTAAGCAAAAACAAACTTAGATTTCAAAAACACACAAAATTGAAAATTTTGTAAAAAGTTTAGAAATTTCGAATCTAACCTCGAATCGAAGCTTCAATCCGCGTTCTCGGTTGCTGAATCACGTCCCCGAGCTTCTTCCTTGCTATCCCGAAGCTTGGATTCGAAATGGAGTTCAAAATTTGAGAGAGAATTGAGAGAGAAAGAGAGCTGCCGAGAGAGAGAGAGAAGAGAGAGGGAGACGACGTGTGAGAGTGAGGAGAGAGAGGGGAAGGAAGGAAATAAATAGAGAAAATCGGTGGGCGGTTTTACTGTACGAAAACCATGTGCCGCCCACGGTTTTGCAAAATGGAGTATTTTTAACATTTTACAAATTGTTGTGTTTTAAAACTCAAAACATCATTTTAAAACAATAAGAAATCCTTCGAATTCATTAATTTAACAAAACAACCAAAAATTCAAAAAAAATCCAACCAAATAGTCTAATAAATGTTAAAACTTTAATTATGGCACACTAATTCATCATTTATATTACACTTTAACATTAAATAAATTTCGGGACGTTACAGCTCTCCACCCCTAAAAGAAATTTCGTCCTCGAAATTTACAACTCATCTAAAAAACAAAACAAATGCGGCTACAGCTCCCGCATACTCGACTCTAACTCCCAAGTGGCTTCATCAACCCCGTGATGCTGCCACACGACCTTTACCAACGGTATCTCACGACGACGCAAGCTAATCACTTTCCGGTCGATAATCTGAATTGGCACTTCTTCGTACGTCGTATCCTCCTGAACCTGCACATCGCGAAACGATACTATCTTATCCTGCCCAGGTGGACATTTCCTAAGCATCGACACATGAAACACATCGTGCACATGAGAAAGTTCGGGCGGAAGATCAAGCCGATAAGCGACCACACCAACACGCTGAGTGATCTCGAACGGCCCAATATACCTCGGCGCGAGTTTCCCACTCACTCCGAACCGCATAGTTCCCTTACGAGGTGACACCCTCAAGAGAACAAAATCTCCAACCGCGAATTCTAAAGGTCTACGTCTCCTATCCGCGTAGCTCTTCTGCCGACTCTGAGCTGCTCTCAATCGATCCCGAATCACCGCGACTTTCTCGTTGCTGTCACGAATCTCATCTGGCCCAAGAATAACTCTATCCTCCGGCTCGGCCCAACACACAGGTGACCGACACGGTCGCCCATACAATGCCTCAAATGGTGCCATACCGATACTCGCCTGATAACTGTTGTTGTACGCGAACTCCGCCAAATGCAAATATTGCTTCCAATTCCCGCCGAAGTCCAACGCACAAGCACGCAACATATCCTCGAGAACCTGGATAACCCGCTCAGACTGCCCATCAGTCTGAGGATGAAACGCCGTACTGAAGTTCAAATCCGTACCCAAAGCCTCCTGAAAACTCCTCCAGTACTTAGCATTAAACCTGGTGTCTCGATCAGAGGTGATGGACAAAGGAACTCCATGCAACCTCACAATGTTCTGCATATACAGCTCCCCGAGAATCTTCCTGGAACACGTCGACCTAAACGGAATGAAATGCGCCGATTTCGTCAACCTGTCGACCACAACCCAAACTGCATCATGCCGCTGCTCCGTCCTCGGCAAACCTGTGAGGAAATCCATCGTCACATGCTCCCATTTCCAACCTGGAATAGGAAGCGGCTGAAGCTGACCTGCAGGCTTCTGATGCTCGGCTTTCACCTGAAGACACGTCGAACACTTGGCCACGTACTCGCGAACATCTTTCTTCATGCCTCTCCACCAATATTGCCTCTTCAAATCACGATACATCTTGGTGCTTCCCGGATGAATAGCGAACTGAGACCTATGAGCTTCATCTAGAACGGCTTTCGTCACCTCGGCGATAACTGGAACTGCAAGACGCTCCCGGAAGTACAACGATCCATCTGCATGCACGCTCCATTCCTCGAACTGCTCCCCGTTCTGAATCCGCGACCAAATCCTTTGCAAATGTCGATCCTGCCACTGATCTTGTTTCACCATCCGAACAAGAGCTGGAGTCGCTTCCACATGATACAACAAAACTCGATCACCGTCGTCATGATACTGTAGCCGATACTCACTCACTGTCGCATCCCTACTCCAGTCCTCAAAAATCAAACAAGCGAGAATCCCTGAAGACCTCCTGCTAAGCGCGTCCGCGACCACATTAGCTTTTCCGGGATGATACTGCAACGCGAAATCATAATCCTCCATGTACTCTACCCATCTGCGCTGCCTCAAGTTGAGATCCCTCTGAGTAAACAAATACCTCAAACTCTTGTGATCGGAGAAGACCTGAAACGATGCTCCATACAAGTAACATCTCCAAATCTTCAGCGCGTAGATCACTGCCGCAAGCTCTAAATCGTGAGTAGGATAATTCCGCTCGTGAGGTCGCAGCTGTCTCGATCCGTATGCAACCACACGTCCATGCTGCATCAACACGCATCCAAGTTCGCGCCCTGAAGCATCAGCATAAACCTCATATGGCTCGTCACTGCTAGGAATAATCAACACTGGAGCTGAAGTCAACCGGTTCTTCAATTCCTGAAAAGCAGACTCACAGTCTTCATCCCACTCAAACCTGACGTTTTTCCTGATCAACCTCGTCAACGGAGCTGCAATCTTCGAAAAGTCCTTTACAAATTTCCTGTAATATCCAGCAAGACCTAAGAAGCTGCGAATCTCCGCTACATTCCTTGGTCGTTCCCACTCCAATATAGCTTCAATCTTGGACGGATCCACTGAAATACCATGCTCCGAGATGACATGACCCAGAAATTTGACCTCAGTCAACCAGAACTCACACTTTTCCCTCTTAGCATACAACTGGTGCTCCCGCAGAGTCTGAAGCACGACCCGAAGATGCTGCTCATGCTCCTCCCAAGTCTTAGAATACACAAGAATGTCATCGATGAACACGATCACAAACTGATCCAGATACGGCCTAAATATCCTGTTCATCAAATCCATAAAAGCTGTTGGAGCATTCGTCAACCCAAAAGACATAACCAGAAACTCGAAGTGCCCATACCGAGTCCTAAAAGCTGTCTTGGGAATATCTTCTTCCTTGATCCTGAGCTGATGATAACCTGAACGCAAATCAATCTTCGAGAAGTATCGCGAACCTCCCAACTGATCAAATAGCTCATCAATCCTAGGCAAAGGATACTTGTTCTTCACCGTAACACGATTCAGCTGCCGATAATCCACACATAACCTGAGAGTCCCATCGTGCTTCTTAGCGAACAAAACTGGTGCTCCCCATGGAGATGTGCTATTCCGAATATACCCTTTATCAGCAAGCTCCTGAAGTTGCTTCCTCAATTCCTTCATTTCTGCCGGCGCCATCCGATAAGGTGCCATAGAAATCGGTGATGTCCCTGGAAACAACTCGATACCAAACTCAATCTCCCGATGCGGTGGTAACCCTGATAACTCGTCGGGGAAGACATCCTCGAACTCACCAACCACCGAAATCGCTACACCACTACTCGAAACATAGGGCTCGCAATCTAGATTGGCAAGAAAAGCAAAACAATCTAGATTCCTTCGCCCTCCTAGACATGACTTCATGAGACGCTCACTCATTAGCCAATCACCACCACCCTGGTAAGTGATTACCGTCCCCCTATCAGACACTAGGGTCACTTTTCTAAGTTGGCAGTCCACAACTGCACTATACCTGGACAACCAGTCCATCCCTAAGATCACATCATAGGAGCTCATGGGGAGTACAATCAAATCACTTTTCAAAATCTCATCCCCAATCTTTATTTTACAAGATTTACACATACAATTCACACACACCCGCCCCAAGGGAGAAGTTATAACTAGGGGTTCATTAAACTCTTCTACTTCTAACCCCAAGGCATGTACAAAGGAACTCGAAATGAGAGAATGAGAGGCACCGGTATCAAATAAAACGCGAGCTAGAGATCTAGAAATCAAAACCATACCATCGACAACCGCGTTACCAATCTGAGAATCTGACCCTCCAGATGCCATTGCATGAACCTGCACTGGCGCCTTCCCTTTTCCTCTACCGACATTGCTGGGTCCTGCATTACTCGGCCGATACTGCTGAGATGGAGACGACTATACACTACCTGTACTCGGCGCTCTATATTGAGGAACACTGCGTTGAAAATACTGCGGCTGCTGTCCCCGTGCCGGATATGAGAATTGCTGAGGAGAAAACTGCGGATACTGCAACTGCGGGTACTGCGGAGGCGGAGGTAGGGTCTGAGGCTGAGGCTGAGATGAACGACTGGCATCCTCCCCGGTCTGCGATCCAAGACGAGCACTCCTGATCGGGCAATTCCTCTTGATGTGTCCGGGCTGCTGACAGAAATGACAATGAAAGCTGTAGGGGTTGCTGCGCCCGCTGCCAGACGAACTGCTGCTGCCACTGGTCGCACCGCCTTGCTTGCCTTTCCCCGGAGCTGGACGACTACTGATGCTCTTCCTGCCACTCCTCTGCGGTCCTCCTGAAGCCTTGGCTCGATCCTCACAATACTGCACGTAATCATTCTCCACGAAGATCGCCGACGACACAAGCTCTCCGAAACTCCTAAGCCGTAGAGCAACCAACTGCCGCCGAATAGGAGCCTTGAGTCCTTCTTGGAACTTGATGCATTTCTCGCGCTCCGATGCCACAGCTGATGGAGCAAACCTAGCCAACTCGCTAAACTTTGCCTCATACTCCCGAACTGACATATCACCCTGCTGCAATCTATAAAACTCAGCTGCCTTCTGATCTCTATATCCCTGCGGAAAATACCGATCATAGAACAGATCCTCGAACTTGTCCCAACCGATATCGCCACCGCGCTCCAGACGCTTAGTTTGTTTCCACCAGGTGTTGGCGCCACCCTCGAGCTTATACGCCGCGAATTCCACACGATACTCCTCAGGCACACCAAGGGTATCTAGATGCTTCAAGATCGAATCCAACCAATACTCTGCTAGCTGCGGATCCCCATTGCCATCAAAAGTCGGAATAGACGCCCGTCGAAATTCCTTAAAGAAAGCATGCCGACTACCAACACTGGAGTCTTCCGTTCTAGTCCGGGCTGCCATCTGCCGGAAAGCTGCGATCATAGACCTCATCAGGCCCTCATCATTTCCGAACTCGGCGTCAGCTGTCGAACGACGTCTAGGTGCCATTCTCTCACTTCTGAAAACAAAATTTGGACTGTCAGAGGTATTTCATTGTCAAACCTATGTGTGCACAATTCCCAAGGTTCATAACCTTGAGCTCTGATACCATTCTGTCACGCCCCGGAGTACGGGAGGTGATGTGACGGAATATTTAGGTTAATTAAAAGAGAGTTTAATTGAAATTAAGGGTTTAAAAATCCAATTAAGCAAGAAATAAAGAGATTTTTCCACCACATTTGATAAAGAATTTAAAATCATTAAACAAATAACAATAATTGAATAAAAACCGCGAATATGGGTTCCACAACCCACAACTTGTGCACACACATGGTTCTGACAATATCACAAATACAATTACAGTCCAAGTACAAATGAAGTTAAGTCTTACATGCTTTGATTAATAATACAGAATATAAATAAATTCTCCTATTGCTCCTGAGTTCGGTCCGAAGAATCTTCTCCAAACCTAAAGGAGAAACCACCTAGGGGAAATTTAAAACAGATAAAACGTGAGCGAAAGGCTCAGTAGGACTATGTTTTATAAAAATAGTTTAACGCAAAGGAACACAGCATTATTAGAAGTTATTCAAATGAAACTTAAATAAATAAATAGATAAACAATTTGAGTAGAACCGTCCTGACACGGAACAGTCTACTCGTCAAATCAAAACACCAATTTACTTTTACCTAGGCAAACCATGAAATCACCACCGTAGTGGCCCAGCTGGGTTTCGGGACCTGCCCCCAAGGTCGATCGCTATACGACCCGATCTCTGATATGGCATCATGCCCATGTGTTTATTATCATTATCATTCAAAACCCAATTACCGAGTGTTGTCAATTACATTTATTATGAAATTCATTTCAGTTCACGGTATATGAAAATATAACCGATAAAACCATTTTCAAACAACCGTTGAAAACATTTTGGATAGAAATCCTTTTCAAAGCCAAATCATTTCAAAACCAGGCTACCAAAGAAATAGGATAGAAGTCCTACCTCAATACTCGTGCCGGTACCCCACACCGTAATCCTGGTCCGCTATACGTTAGCTCCACGGAACCACGAACGATCCTAGATACAAACTAAGTCAATCAATATCTAGTTCGAGACATTCTATGTTACTAAATCATTTCATGATGTCCTAGTGTGTCATTTGTATCATTAAAATCATCCTATAAGGTTGGGATTTAAATCAGGGTTCAAAACAGTGAAAACGGGTAAAAATCACAAAATTTTCCATGCCTCGGTCGGCCTGCCGGACGCCCTGCTTCGGCCTGCCGAACTGCACAGTTCGGCCTGCCGGAAACAAGGTTCGGCCTGCCGAACATTTCCCCAGATTCGGCCTGCCGGTCGGAAGAACACCGGCCTGCCGATCATCACTCCGGCCTGCCGAACTGGGAAAACCCAAAAATCCCAGCCACGGGTTTCTCGATCCCCAAAATCCAAATCTTGTTTCTAACCTGTTTTTCTCAAATCCCAGGCATGAAAAACAACTATAGTTGATAGAAAAACATTCTAGAACATGTTTGGAATCATTTAAACAACATTTAAACTCAAAATCCTCAAAAATCCGAAAATGAGAAAAAGAGGAGAAAAATGAAAAATCTTGAATCCAATCCGTTTTTCTTCAATCTAGGCTTAGATTCTAGTTGTTCTAAGCTCATTTAACACAAATCCACGGTTTTCTAAGCAAAAACAAACTTAGATTTCAAAAACACACAAAATTGAAAATTTTGTAAAAAGTTTAGAAATTTCGAATCTAACCTCGAATCGAAGCTTCAATCCGCGTTCTCGGTTGCTGAATCACGTCCCCGAGCTTCTTCCTTGCTATCCCGAAGCTTGGATTCGAAATGGAGTTCAAAATTTGAGAGAGAATTGAGAGAGAAAGAGAGCTGCCGAGAGAGAGAGAGAAGAGAGAGGGAGACGTGTGAGAGTGAGGAGAGAGAGGGGAAGGAAGGAAATAAATAGAGAAAATCGGTGGGCGGTTTTACTGTACGAAAACCATGTGCCGCCCACGGTTTTGCAAAATGGAGTATTTTTAACATTTTACAAATTGTTGTGTTTTAAAACTCAAAACATCATTTTAAAACAATAAGAAATCCTTCGAATTCATTAATTTAACAAAACAACCAAAAATTCAAAAAAAATCCAACCAAATAGTCTAATAAATGTTAAAACTTTAATTATGGCACACTAATTCATCATTTATATTACACTTTAACATTAAATAAATTTCGGGACGTTACAGCGCGGTATGAGTTGTGCAATTTGCTTTTGTACTTGTGCGTTGTTCTACCATAGACAACACATTTTCTTCTGTGTGGGAGGTGGAATTCTTTTATCTCTTCGATCCTTTGTTGTTATGGGAAATGCTTGTGAACTAAAACTAAAATATACTTTGGAGCTCACCCCCCTCTTCCCCTTCTTCCCAATACTTTCATCCTTTTCATCAAATTTAACTTATATTTTTATACCTTTCGACCTTAACCATGATGCACATTTCATCAAGGTTGCTCTTCTTTTTTCATCGCGTCCAAATTAAACGGCTCCCTTTTTGTGGAGCTCATAACCATCTTCTTGTCTAATCATTTCCTCCTCCATATCAATGAATTGCTTGTCCGACATATTGAAGTAAACTAACAAAAAAATTAAAATTAATAACCCTAAATTAACATAGAAATTGTTTAGTTTAAATTAATAAAACTAAAAAAGTAATTAAAATAACTTAATTAAAACTAAACATATAAAACTAAAACTAACATATATACAAAACAAAACCAACATGTAAAACTAACATATAATAACACTAAAACTCATATATAAAAAGCAATAACACTAAAACTAAAACTTATAAAACTAAACTAATAGCAGTAAAAAAAACTAAAACTTATAAACTAAATTAACATAGAAACAATTTCAAAATATAAAAACCAAATTATTGACTAAAGAACTAATGAAGAAAATCTGTTAATAAATATAATAAATAGAAAGCAAACCAAAAATTAATACAAAACACACTATTATTTACCAATTAATGAAGAACCAGCGACAACGGGCGGAAGGCCACAACAAAGACTCAAACGTGACAGAGAGGCGATGATGACAACGTCGGCGGCACTGAGAGAGAGAAATCAAATGGGCAAGAGAGAGGGGTACTGCTTTGAGGGGTTTGATTTTTGAATGGGCAGGCAATTAATGAAATACTTTAGAGGATTGTTTCTATAAAATTGTCGTAATATCTTAACATTAGAAAGTATCGTATAAAGTAGCAAAGGAAACCATCTTTTTATTTAGCCCCGCATAAAGCAACACTTATTGTAGTTATGTTTAACTTTTGAAGCATAGAACGAAATTTCAATGACATCAGTTACGAAATAGAGGAAAAGCTTCTCAATTTTTTTGGGCCACAAATAATTGAAGGACAATGTGTTTTGTTTAACATATGACAGTATTTATTAAGCATGGCCAAATATTTTGATTTATGTATTGGCTTCTTTGATTTGCAGAGTATGGCGTGGGATGTGAAGTGTCAACATGTGGTGATGTTTACAGCTATGGAATTCTCTTATTGGAGATGTATACCGGCAAGAGGCCTACGGATGGTATGTTCAGAGATGATTTTAAGTTGCACAACTTTGTTTTGACGGCTTTGCCAGAACATCTGGAAGAAGTATTAGATCCAAGGCTCCTTCAAACGGAAGACGGGGGAGACGAAAATAACTTTTTTTATTACGATTATCGCATTCAAAATCAAATGATTTGCAAGATCTTGATATCTATCCTTGAGATAGGAGTTGCTTGCTCTGCAAACTTGCCAGGAGAAAGAATGAGGATTAAAAATGTTGTTTCTGAATTATCTCGCCTAAGGGACACACTTCTGAAAACCATGATGCCAAGAAATGATCATGCGAGTACAACGTAAGCAGTATGCATCATCTAATTCTCGTTACAGAATATAATACTTGATAAGTTTTTTAACACCTATTCTCCCTGGACTTCTAAATGTTTCAACTTCCATCTCTGAAATTTTATCATGAAAGTTTGGTCGTTAAATTGACAAAAGTAAAATAATATTGAACTCAAATAGCTAACATGGGTAAGATTTTGAATGAAATAACTATAGTCTTTTCCTATAAAAATTAGCTTGAATCTCATTTCACTTGGCTCTAATCATTAACCGGATTCTTTGTTGGCTGGGTTTTCATCTATCAGAGACCCTTTTGATGCGATGTTGCTGTTGGAGAGTAGTCAGGTTCCTCTGCATGCTGGTGCTGGCTTTTCTTAGTGTTTACCTATGTTTCTCTGTCTACTTTTATCTTGTCTGTGATAGTATTTTAATTCCCTTTTGGTTTTTGTTGATTTCTTTTTTATTCTTTCCAAAGAGAGTTCTGGATTAAGGATTGAGACTTATAAACATATATTTGAAGAAGAACAATGTAGGATAAGTAAGTAATAGATTTAACAAACCATGCAATTCTCCGACCTGGATAACAACAGACAAGATAAATTTGCAAATAGTGATGTTTTTCTTGATGATTAGAGCTCAAAGTGGTTAAGTGATGCCACCTCTGATTTGATATGTTAACTAACAGTTGTAATTTTGAATTCATGACTAGTTGAAAAAAGAAAGGCAATATTTGGGAAAAAAAAAGGAAGACAATATTCTTCTAAAACTTCTTTGATTTTGACCATGTTACTCATTCATTTCGGATAATAGAGGAGGGGGGAAAAACGTGAAGAGGTAGCGGGTTTTAAACAGGGTAAAAGAGGGGGATAAATTTTAACAGCTTTTTCTTAAAAACTGTAAGAAATGATTATAGTGGGATTGCCACTCGCAATTGTTGCATTTAGTGGTTTTTTGGCTACAAAAGACATAAATAAAATAAATGATGGAAAATGCTTACATACGTTGTTTGGGGGTTGAATTCGAGTGCGATGACAAGCTCAAGAATATGAAAAAGATACTTTCACTTAGTTTTAATGACAAATCATATGAGTTGAAGTCTTGTTTATTATATCCAAGCTTGTTGGCAGAAGATTGGGTAATTCCTAAACAAATGTTAATTAAGTTATGGATTACTAGTGGTTTTTTTGAGGAAATTAAATTTTGGGGATTAGATTAATAATTGGAACAAAAAACATGATTGTTCGGTTCTTTATTAAAAGAAAATGTATCCTAAAAAAAGATTTAATTCCTTTTACTACCATGCTAAATTGGATATAGCATAAATAAGTGAAACTTACACTTTCATTGGGTGTTTTTCCATAGAACTTAAGCATAGTGAATAGGAATTTGGATCAGAACGTAGGAATTATTCCTATAGTATGAATAGTTTTCAAAATAAAATGTTTTAAATATTTTTCATGTAATATATAAATGTTTGTTTATGCATTATGTTATAGTATGCGATGTCATGTCATACTACATACTAATAAGTCCAGTGAAATCAGTAAGAACAAGTTAAGTTTGAATTTCATATCAATCTCTCGATCTTATAATGATCGAGAAAATCCTAGAATTAAATAATATAATTTATATATTTGAATCAAGGATTTTTCTAAAAAATTCATGTAAGGATTTTTCTAAAAAATTCATGTATGAATTTTGTGACTAAAGGACTTATGGAATTAATATAAGAATATTCTAAAAATTTTATAGTAAATTTAATTTTAAATTTATTAACTTTCATGATTCAATAAATTGATTGATAAATTTTACTACAACTTAAGACGAAAGAAATTTCAGTCCTAAATAACTCAAGAAATTCAATTATAAAAATTTCTAAGGGTAGTATAAATTTAGCAGTGTATCAGAAAACATTCTAATGCATATTTGATCTTTAATTACTTATTAATTTAAAATCAAAACGTGAGTAGTAATTTTGGTAAGAAATGCTACACGAATTCAGAAAGTGACACGATTAAAAACTATGTCATTATCGAGTCTAGATACTAAAAAAATCAAGTATAGATTTTTATTAAGTTTAGGATAAATTTTAAGACTCATCACAGTCAAAATTAGTACATGATTAAACTTATATTGATATTGGTTCATACTGTGGTTGGCGTGTCACTGTATTTGAAAAAATAAGAGGAGACCTGTCAGATATTAAAATCTCCTATCAACAAAGTTAGTCATTACTGATAGTATAAAAATTATCTACTTACGAGAAAACTTGAAAGAAAGCACAAGTTACAATTAGTAATCCCTAATTTAAGCTTCACTTAATGATGCTTGTACCTATTGCTTATATGAGATACAAATCTCACCTACCATAGTTAGAGTATGGTGCCAACATTAAGGACATTAAGCCAAGCTTAAGCTTCAACTAAGTCACTTAAGAGATCAATTAAACTAAGGTTAGGTGGGGACACTAATTAAGTTTGATCAATAAATAGGTGTCCAAGCACCAGATGACATCTTTTCATCATTTTCCTCCCCCATTTCTCTTCCTTATTTGTGCATTCCAAGATGTGTCTAAGAAAAAAAAATTTCTCCAATTTTCCCTTTCCAAAACCTAACTCAAATCAAGCTCAAGTCTCACTAAGAAGTTTTCCTCTTCCTCACCTTCCAAAAAACCAGGCCTACTGCAAGTTTTCCCCAAGAAAATTTTCTCATATTTCGTTGCCCAAGAACTGGTTCTCCTCTAAACAAGTCTTTAAAAATTTTCCCTTTATTTCTCCCTAAGATCATTCATCAAAGAAGAAGAAAAAGGAGAAGAACAAGTATGGAATAGAGAAAGGGGAAAGTTGGATCTTTTTTACCAATTTAAAGGGTAAATTTTAATCCTTTTTCTTTTATTTAACTAGACAAATCAAGATTAGATTTTCATGCAAAAAGTTGGTATTTTATAGTGTTGACAAAGAAGAAGGAGGAACAAGTAGCCCTAGATCAAATCACCAAGGAATTGTCATCAAGGTAAGAATCCTAAATTTTGTCCTTAAATATACTAAGGTTAAAGTTTACATTTTTATGAGTAATTTGATGATTGAGTGAGAAAATGATTTGTAATAATTATTTATGTGTTTGTTGGTTTAGTTTATGCATATGTGTTATAAAAAGTTAGTGCTTGCATGATAAGTTTATGTTTTTGCACGTTTTAGTTCGTGGAAAATTTTTTCACAAACTTTGAACGCTTGAATGGAGGCCTTAGAGTCATTTTTTAAAACTTTTCCGAACACAGAACTTTTAGTTTTTGATGTTTTGAACAAAACCCCATGACTAAGTAAAAATGCAATTTTCAAACTAAATAGGCTTTCAAAGTAGTTTTTATGAATTGTCCAAAGCAATCCCAAAAACTACACTAAGCAGTCCCAAAACTACCTAAAGCAGTTTGTGAAAAACTGCTAAAGAATAGTTTTGGTGTGTTGGAATTGTTTTGATGTTTTCGAACCATTTCGGGTCCGAATTTCTTGTTTTGCCAACATAAAAGTTTTAGATTACGACGAGATGAATAACTTTTGTGAAGAAATATTTCCCAAAATCTGCCTCTAAAATATAGTTACTGCTAGTTCTCTAAAACTACCCAAAAATTGTATTTTTGAGTTAAAAACAATTTTTAAGTTTCGGGTTGTTTCAAGACGGAGTTGCAATTTTCGTCAAACATAAAAGTTTTAGTTTTCAACAAAATGAAGAACTTTTGTGAAGAAAGTTTTATAAAAATTTGCCTTTAAAATGGACTTTAATTAGGATTTATAAAAAGCAGTCAAAACTTTTTAATCGGTAAAATTTGTAAAATTTAACCAGAAGGCAATTATGCCAAATACGGTAAATGGGACTTTTAAACGAGCATGAAAATCATTAAGTCACATATTTAAAACAAGTGATTTTCATGGAGGAAAAACTTTAAAAGAAAAACTGCCTTTAACATATTATTTTACATTAAATTTCTAAAATTAACCGAAAAAGTACCTTATGGTACTAATTTTCATAAACAAAGATTGCGTGACTATACAATTGTATTTTTCAACAAACCAAGGAATTACAACATTTTAGAAAGATTATATAAGCTCAATATTTAGTGGTATACCGATTTCGGGCATTATTTTATAGGGCAATTTTTAGTTGAAGCTTAAAGTTATATGGAAGAGATTTTCCAAAGATAAACTTTGATAGTTTTCAATATGACATTAATTCAGCTATTATATAAATCTGATACACTAAAGTCTTGGCACCATAATGCTAGGCACAATTCCAATGCCTGTTTCAGTCTAAAAGGCTGCTCGGATTATAGTTTCAACAATATAGTACATATGACATCATGGAATCATTTTTGGGCCTAATGGGCTTAGAACCAATTACGAACCTATTAGATGGATTTGGAATATGGCTAATTAGAACTTAGTAAAAGAATCATGAATTTAGGAAATGTTTAATTTAGTTGATTGAGGTCATATAAATAGAATGACAATAGATAATTAATTAATTGTTTTTAAATTAATTAATTATCAATTTTAATATGAACTAATGGCAATTAAGGAAAAAATTAAATATTATGTGGATTTAGTAGAATAATTAATTCTTGTAATAGAAATAGTGATTTTTATGATCCTTTGATTGAAGGAAAATACTAATGGGAATAGTGCTCAAAGTGCCAACATTTGTGCTAAAATCTAAATAGCATAAAATAAAATATTCCTACACTCTCTTAATGAGTGTTTTGTACAGATTTGTTTCCATTAGAGAAAAAAGGAATTCAGGATTTATAGGGAAGCCTACTTCACTAAAATAGGTACGTAAGAATTTCTCCTACAGTAGTAATCATGTTTAAAGTAGTAATCATGTTTAAATTCTAGTCATAGTATGCTATGTCATGTCATATCCCATGCTCATTGAATTGTCTAGTGAAACTTTTAAGAATAAATAACTAAGAGAGTCATACCAACCTCTCAGGGAGGCTTAAACTTTAAAAATAAAAGATAAATTAAATTTGGTCACGGGGTTGTTGGACCTTGCAAATCTTAACATCTCGTTGATCACGCGCAACCAGTACGACTACTCTAGCCTGATAAATAATAAGACAAGATCATAACTGAGCATAATCAGGATATGTATTTTTAATGTTATTACATGCTATTTCAAATATTTTACAAGTTATTATTTCCACTTGCTGAGCGAAAACTCATTCAAAAATATTCATACTGTAGGCAAACAACCTGCCAGTAATGTTTAATGGACGGTGGCGTAGTGGCGAACGACTAGAGTGGAGTCATGGGAAATGGATATCACGTGCTTATTTTCAACACACAGTTTTTCATAATTATGACAATTTTGATATTATATATAACCGTATGACTCTAGTACCGGGTATGTTTTAGATAACTGTTAAACCTCTATGTTATGTTACTATTTTTGTTGCAATAAAAAAAAAGTAGAAAGAGTTTTAAATCAAAATTTGCTAGCAAAATTAATTTTAAAAAATATAGTTATAAAAAAAGTAAGAATAGTTTTAAATTAAAATTAACTAGCAAAGTTAACTTTTAACAAGATAGTTTAAAAAAAGTTCTACAAAATTAAGTAATCTAAGTAAATGTATGTTTAAGTAATTAAGTAATGGCCACATAAGTAGAGTCATTACAGACCTAATGGGCAGACTTACATTAAGAATAATAATTTAAATCATGGTGTCGTTTAGGGCCTTGCAAACCTAAACTTTTCAATAATCACGGGCAACTGATACGAATACTCGAGCCCATAAGAATATTAATATGACATGATCATAATAAAACACAACTGGCACATGCATGTTTTACGATATGTTTTCATAAATATTTTGCAAGATGTAGTTTCTACTTGCTTAGCGAAATGTCATGCCCCACTAATCGACAAAGAGGCTGCTCTATTGTCTTGGGCATTTTTTGAGAGTAGGATTGGCCTAAGGAAGATTCTAGAAAGGTCCAGAGTGATCTGCACCGTTCCATAGCATTCCATCAGGTTCTACCTAGTCTAGAAGCATCTTGAAGAACCTAGAAGGTCCTGGAAGACTTAAGAGTACTCTAGAACTCTCCAAAACTTTAGAAGCACTTAGGAAATATGTAGAGTAGTGTAGAATTCTCTAGAACACTCTACACTTGTAAATATCTTCCTTACTTTGCTATAACATTCTAGATAGGGATTAGCAACCATCGGATTAGTGCCATGTGCTTCAATCTAGACCGTTCATTTGTTAAGAGGATGCCTATAAATAGGACCGACCCTTTCATTTGTAAACCATCCAAGAAATCCAAGAATCAAAGCCTTGTAAAGTTCTCTTAAACTTAATACAACATTTCTAGCCTTCCATTCAAAGTTCTCCTTGTTCTCTCTTATGTTCCCTTATATTCAAGGCAAGTGTGTGAACGAGTTAGCCTGACTTAGCATCGGAACAGTGCTAAAGCCACACGGGTAGCTTTGGAGAAATTAAGCTCGTGACAGAAAGCTCACCTAAATATGTTTATGATGTAGCTAAGCAACCGACAAGTAACATCTGATGAATGGTGGTACAGCGACGAACGAGTAGTGGAGATGGATAATAGATACCACGCGCATTTTAATTTTGCATTTAGTGGAATAGATACCAAAAAGTAGGAATTTTTATAATCAATCACGAGCATTATGCTAGCACAATTGATATGAAAATGTCCGAGTTGTTTGCCACGTTGTCTCTATCTTTTTTTTTTTTTTAATTTTTCTTTTTGGTGATTGAAAAGATAACAAATATGGTTTTGATAAAATTGTGAATAAAAATGAAATGAACTTTGGTTTGCTAATAGGTTCACATTCTATTACAGTGGTTTCCATGTGATTATGGTGTAACAAATTCATTTTATGCTTTATCTTACTAATAAAGAAAATATACAGCAAGACAATTACTAGGGTAAGAGGATGCGATGCCTTCGTAGGTTGATTGATAAATGCAAGATGCTCTACAATTTTTATAAACTCTCTATTGGATAAGAGAATTTGACACTCAGACTTCTCTTCTGCAAATATATCTTTCATGCTCAATCTCTGACTATCATTTTTTGTTTCATGAAAGAACAACGAATAGAATGCAAAGCTATTGTATACTTACGTGCCTATTAATTAAAATACTTGAACTTATACTTTTGCAGTATAATTTTTTTTTACGATGTAGAAAATAAAAAGGTATTTTGGTATAAAAATTATATGGTGATCTAATAAAATTTTGTTGCATGCACAAACTTCCAAATAATGAATAATATCAGAACGTTTCATTTATTCTCTTTCAGAGTTTAGATAAAGAAAAGCACTTCTATTGAGAAGGTCCAAATAGCCAAAGCAGATGACTAGGCCAACACACAACCACAAGACACTTGAAAGCCGAATTAACGACAGAATCAAATCACACAGATTAACAGAAAAATTAAAATTAAATTAACACAAACCTGCAGGGAGCTATAAAAGCAGTCTTGCCAGATGATCACAATGGCCAAATTAAATTAAGCTAAACTGGTCTGCTTAGAGATAGCCAGATCACAACTCCCCGCGAACGATCTCCAGTAACTCTAAAATACAGGACAGAATAATTTTGTTATGATTTAGTATATTTAATTGCAAAACATAATTAATTGGCAATATAAATCAATTATGATGCATATAAAAAGAAAATGAAAATCAGTTTTCGACTTTTCTCCAAAAAAACAAAAAAAAGAAAAAAAATTTCACACCGGTTTAAAATAGTTGTTATAAGTATCATAGTTTGATAAGTATGGCTGGAATTAACTTTTTTATTCAAATACTATAGCTTGTTAGAGCTTTACACTATAGTAATTTTTTGCTTTTTATTTAACATGTGAGAGTTTTATATTATTTGATAACCACAAAATTAGTTCTAAGATTTCAAGCCATGACAATAATTGTGTTGGATATACTCATTGTTTTCCTTCAAACACTTTTTTTTTAGTCCCTAAACTGAAATACTTAATTACTTAAAAAAAAGAGTAAAAATAAAGAAGCTTAAGGAGGGCTCGGGTGAGGGAGAAGGAAAAAAGAAAATGGTTATTAATACCTATCGTTAAACTTTAGAGTCTCTCCTACTTTGCTCCTATTTTAAAAGTCACTATTTTTATGGCTTCAAACTTTTAAATCTCCTCAATTTGCCCTTGGAACTTTAAAATCACAACTTTGTCCCCCCTAAACTTTCAAAGCTTCGCACTTCAACCCTTGAAGTTTCGATTTTTTTGTTCAAATAGACAGAATTAAGCCAACATGATTTGCCCCTAAATCTTGTTTTTGCCTTTATAGGAGACCAATGTGTAAAGAATATAGGTTTAATTTCGTCTATTTAAAAAAAAAAATGGGAGGTTTAGGAAGCAAAATGAAGAGTTTTGACAGTTTAAGGGGTAAATTTAAAAAATTCAAGGGGTAAAGTATAATAGATCTTAAAATTTAGGAGCTATTGGTGTAAATAACCAAAAAAAGAAAGCTCGTAACTTGAAAAAAAATAATCATAACACCAAAGACAAAATTAAAAATGCTAGAAGAAATAGTAAACCTGCCATTGTAGAGATACGAAACCACCCATACCTTCTGACTTTGTAAAATTTATTTTTCAAGATATTGTCCATTGACTACTCCCTCAGCCTCTCGAGAACCTAAAAAAACCTTTGGCACATGCTTCACTCTTGAAAGGTCAGAGTTTTGACTGCTTGAATGTAGTCTTGTGAGCAACTGATCACCCATGTTGATGAATAAAAGTTCTTCGATGTGAGTTAGAAATTCAACTCCTGATGGCACTTCCTTTAACAATTTGCAGTCTTCCAAGCATAGTTGTTGAAGATGTGGCATTGCCCCTTGTTCCAACCTCACTTGTCTCAATCTGCCCAAACTACCCAATGCTAATTCCTTGAGCGCCGGAAAACCTCCAACTTTGACACACAACTCCTCTCCGTCATAGGCTTTGTCCAATACAAGTGTTACTAGGTTGGGCAAAGCTTGAAGAGATTCTAGTGGATCAACATGTAATTTACTCCACCCCATATGTAATGCTTGCAAGTTGGAAAGCTTAGGCACCCAATGCGGTATCATCTCCAGACGTCCGTACATAGATAGCCGTTGGACGTGTTGAGGAGGTGAAGATATAGTCTGTACATCAAGTAGTTCGGCTTCTTCTTTTGTTTTCATATACAGTCTATCACGAAGTTGGCTCAGCTTTTCAATTGAGGAGCATAAAGCAGGTCCATGTTCTGCTTCTAATTGTTGAATTTCTAACCTCCTCAATTGTTTCAGATTTCCTAGGGATCTTATCAAATCAATACCACCTTCACTTGCTTCAATTACTAAAAGAGATTGCAAGGATGTCAACTTTCCTATCTCCGTTGGCACACTAACGCCAGCAAATTTTTTAATCAGAGAACTTTCATCGATTGTACGAAATGCTTTGATATGGCGGAGTCGATGAAGTTGCAATATCTCAGTTGGCAGCTCTTTAACCAAAGTTTCTCGAAGTTCTAAAGTTTCAAGGTTTCTAAGCATCCCAATTGAGCGTGGAATTGATGCCACCTTGGTACAACGTAAGTTCAGAGACCTCAAATTGTATAGTTTGGTGATACACTTTGGAAATGTGTCCAAAGGCAGTCTTGAGCAATACAACACCTTGAGGAGCCTTAATCCGCCATGTTTACCGAAAAATGCGGACATGGAAGTACTAGAAATAGAACCATCTTCATTAAATAGGAACAAGGAGCGAAGTTTTGACAAGTTAAGGTTTCCCGACAAGACTGAATCCAATGTTTTAATTATTGATAAATGTCGGACTCTTTCTTGAAGAATTGGGTTTTGTTCACCGACTGTTGCTGCAAAATTTTGATCTTTTGATTTTTCAAGCAGAATTTCCCTTACGAGGTCGTGAACTTGGAATTCATTTAAAATTTCATCAACGCTCTCCACAGCAATTTGGATCAAGCTTCTATTGTAAAGCTCATTGAAATAGAGCTCTCCGACTTCTTCTGGTGTTGTGTCTTTCATTTCTTGAACAAAACCTTCTGCAACCCATATATTAATTATTGCACTCTTATATAAACTAGCATCCTCTGGAAATATACTCAAAAGCAGGAAACATGACTTCAACGAATAAGACAAATCACTAAAACTAAGAGTAAGTATCCTTTTCATATTTGCAACCTGGTCATTGATGTCAAATTCAGGCCCCAAATTGCGACTAATCATCTCCCACTCACTCAGTTGACTTGTGTCCTTTGTAGCCAAAACGCCACCGACTGTGACAATCGCAAGTGGCAATCCCATGCATCTTTTTAAAATATGATCAGAAATGTCTATTAAATGCTGTGGGCATGACTTGCCTTGAAAGGTTTTTTCACAAAAAAGTTCCCACGATTCTTCTTGAGATAATGACTTTATGGGATAAATGTTATCCCCCTTGAAATCTTTAGTAGCTGTAGACGCCACGTTACCAATGCGTGTTGTAAGCATTAATCTGCTGCCACGATTATTGTTTGGAAATGCATATTTGAGATCGTTCCATGCATTCACATCCCAGACATCATCCAACACAACCAAATATCTTTCTTCAGAAAGAAAATTAATTATGATCTGCGAGAGATCATACCTATCGGAGGAATTCGCTCCTTGGGGAAGTGGTTGTTTGATAGCATCAAAGAGTTGTTGAATTACTTTTTGTAGAAGCACACATGGATTGAAGGACTGAGAAACAGTGACCCAAGCCCGGTGTTGGAAATGTGCCTTCACATTAGCATCAATGTAGACTTGATGAACGAGGGTGGTTTTACCCAGCCCTCCCATTCCCACCACTGCCACAACTTGGAGGCTTGAGGGATCACCATGGCGAAGCCAATTTACAAGCTCTTGTTTTCGTTCACCGATGCCAACCAGTTGAGCTTCTTGTAATAAACGAGCATCAAGTCGACGCTCTTGCCAGGCGGGTTTTCTTCCAATAGTTGAGCTTGACGATATTTCGTTTTTGTTGATACCTTTCACGCCTAGCCGAAATTTCGGTTGCTCTGAGTTTGATGCTTCGCAATTCAGTCGCAATCTTATGGCGAGCTTTCAACGACTTAACCGTTTGAGCTACCTTAAACAGAGAACCATAAAAACCATGGCGTTGCCGATGTTGATCTGCAAAACGATACAAGTATTCATCAAGGATGTCCTCTGCATCGAAAACGACGTCTCTAACCTGCTTGACCCAAGCTTTGATTTCTTCATCTTCATCTTCCAAAGCATCAGCAGCTCGCAGAAAGGCTCTCATACTTTCAAGCTCGTCTTTGACAGAAGCAACTTCTTCTCGAAACCCAGACAAGAGTTTCACCTCTTCCTCCAGCAAGAAAGAGATCTTCTCTACTAAGAAATTCACAGCACTCTCTGCCGTTGTTATGTTATCTGAAACTTCAAATGGTTGGTTTTGACTTTAATCAGATGCAAGCAAAATCTTTTTTCAGTTTTCTTTATTTCTTATTCTTTCTCAATTTTATCATATCTTTCGAAGTGGCATATTCTTTTGTTTGGTCGAAAGAAAAGTTAAAATATATAAAGAATAAATTCTTGCATGAAAAAAAAATACCAAATATATAAATATATATATATATATATCATTTTAGCACTGGATGCATCTATATCATTTAATTATCATTTTCACCTGCTTCCCACGAAATACCAAATAAAGCAGACTTCTAGCGTACGCAAACACGTCTTCACCAACTCTTTTTTTTTTTTTTTTTTTGAATGGAATCTTCACCAACTTGAGGATAGAACTAAAATGGCATATAATTTTGAAACAAAATTCCATAGGAACAAATTCCTTATTGCTGTTAAAACGGACGGCGAAGAGTCCTAGTGAAGCAAGCTTTTAAATAAAATTAAAATTCAATTGTTTGATGTTAGGATAAGTGAAGTGCATGCTTTTTAAAATTTCTTTAACCCCTTTAAGAAACAAAATTTATTGTCTACGACAAGTGTCTTTTTTTGTATTCTTTTTTCTTTTTCTTTTTCCAAGCACAAAGAATTCACTACAAGATTGAAAGAAAACAATACATTTACCAAATTACTATAGCACGTACCTATTCAAAAAGACACATGAAATTTGCCCAAGAATTATCATGAGCAGATCCGGCCTCTTTATCATAGATAAGGTGTTATAATCCTAGGCCATGCACTGCAGTCTCGTCTTCCCTACACACTGTGTAATTGAAATTACAAAATCAATAAGAAAATAAGAAGCATGAACTCAAGAATGCAACTAGATCATGACTCAAGAGAGAGAAAAAAGGAAAAAGAAAACAAAGAACCTCGTTTGTGTTAATATGTTAGAAGGAAATAAAACAGAACACTAACAAGATTTCTTTCCTTTTTGGATTTGCTACTAACTTTAAATTAAAGTGACAATCAAAGATTGTTCCTTATAAATGACGAAAATTGAAAAGTACCTGAAGACTAACTAGTGATACACAACAATCATTGTGCCGAATGCGTCGTTCTACAATCCTCTACTGGGATACTCAGACTTAACGCAAAAATGAAGAGACTAGGTCAGTCTCATACAATGGGTATAATTGTACCATCACATATTTGTTTGTTGATATTTCAGATACATAAAGAAGGGTAGAAAGATAGAAACAGGGAAAGAAACACAGAAGTAGACCCCAAGCCACCCAACAGACACAAGTGGGGGCTACCATCCTTTTCCACTGGTGCTGGACAGCTTGTAAATGTCATCATAGAAAAGATAAACCACTTCAGGATTAAAAAAGCAAAAAGCAAAATAAGTGGCTAGCATATTGAGGGAAGAGGGTTGGCAAAACGAGTCATTTAAAAAAAGAAAAAAGAGGGCGACATCATTGGGGTTTTGCAAATAATGATAAAAAAAAGTAGCTTTTTAGAAGATTAAGACTTTTGTATGTGCGAGTTCTGGTCCCAAATTTATACACAAAAATATCACACAATTAAAATATTTATGAAATTAAAGACAATTTCGTTTTTCTCATTCACATATTTTCCCTTGCATTTTTTTCCTCTCTCTCACACCTTTTTTCTTACGGCATCGTAAAGTAGACAAGGCTAAAAAGAGTACACCAATTAAGTAAAAGCAGTATGAAATTAAAAGAGAAAAAAGGTTAACAAGTAGGCTGCCGATTGAAAAAGGTGTTTCACATAACGGATGACGCTATTAATCAAAACTATTTTTATTATAATATATAAAAATTTTATATTATATTTATTTTTTTATTATTACTGTAACATATAAATTTTTTTTATTATTTATGATAAAAAAAATAATAAAAATCACTACTACCAAGCATAAGGTAAATAAAAAAACACAAGATTTAAGGTTGAAAGAAATAGCTCGGGAAAAAAAATATCGGCCAAAGTAAAGCTTAGACAGTTGATTAGAAATTTAATAGCTGAAAATGATAGAACCATGTCTAACACATATTGATCTTTATAGAAAATAAAGTGAACTAGATGTATAGAAGATTATGCCTTTACAAAACATAACAAATCAAATGCTAGATGCATTCACAAATGTGAAAAGAATGACTAAATCACATATAATGCTCTACATGAATCAAAGCCTTGAAAAGACAAATTGAAAAAATAGCCACGTTTGTTATTATTTTAAAAAATTTTAAAAATATTTTTACACCTTTTTTAAGATAAAAATTTTAAAAATATTCTTAATATAATTCTTAAAAATTTTTATTTTTTAAAATAAAATTATATTCACCGATCTTAAAAAAACTACTAAATAACCTAAATAACTTGTAGTCGCTTTATGAGTATACGTACCATCACATATTTGTATTGTTGATATTTCAGTTGCCACAAAGAAGGTTGGAAAACCTTTTCGAAAAAAAAAAAGTAAAAGAAGAATAGTAAATCCTCAAAAAAAAAAATAAATAAAGCAGAAAGAATGTAGAAAGAAAGAAAGAAGGGGACCCGAAGCAACCCAACAGACACAAGTGGGGCCGTGGGGCCTACCAATCTTTTCCAATGGTGCTCATTGGACAGCTCGTTAATTTCCTTAGAGAAAGACAAATCACTTTAGGGTAACAAAAAAAAAAAAAAGGCGCAGAATAAGTGGCTAGCATATTGAGGGAGGGGGTGAGCGACACGAGTCATTAAAAAAAAAAAACAACAAAAAATATTAAATTTAGATATGATTAAAAATATAGAGTATTTAATCTATGTGGGATTAAAGAGTTGAATATGGGTATTATATGAAGAAAGATACAACTTGAGGATTGAAGGATGAAGAATCGATAATATGTTTCGATTATTTTCTTATAATCTTTGTTTTTCTATTCTCTAAGATGAAACCATAATGTTACTGTTATTTATTATTATTCTGCGTGTAGCTTTGCTTGATTGCTTTACTTGTTTGCATTATAATATGATTTGCCATGTATATTGATAACATGTCTTATAAAATAGGAAATACTGCTCATATTAAAATTGTTCATGCATGTCTTTTATAATAAAACCTTGATTTCAAAAGATTGAGTGGGAGAAGGTTTTCGAAGAGAGGTCCTAAGGCCTCCATCGTTGGTCCATAGGAAGAACATGGTGGTCCGGATGCTTAGGAGGGGATTTCTATCATGTACCAGATTGGATCTCCAAGAGAATAAGGTATTTTAGCATGATTTATGGTTGCATACTCCTACGTGGTGATTATAAATCATAGATAAAATATTGAAACGATGGTTATATACTTATGTTAATTTTATTATGAACCTCCCTTAGGAGCTCTGTTAATAAAATTAATGGCCAAAGAAATGATTATTAATATATGCGGGATCATACGGGTCCTAGATGGCATATATTAATCAAGAGGGGATCCGTGTTCCTGATTGAATTTGGCATGACTCCCCTAGGAGCTTGTTGAATTTTGAGTTGGGAATTATTGTTATAAGGTTGTGATATTTTCAAGGTTTTGACACATAAACACATTTGTATATTTTTACATGATTGTGTTATCTTACTAAATTATTATTGCATGTTTGCTTATGTTTAGTATATGATTTTTTATTGAAGATTAAAAATGTCTAAAAACGCTTTATTGTTGATACTTGACAAAAACTAATTAACTGGAGAGAATTACAATGATTGGAAATGGAACCTAGATATCGTCCTCTCCTTTAAAAAACTAAAATTTATGCTAACAACCCCTTGTCCTCCCGAGCCTATAGGAGACTCCACTAATGAGCAATTCTAAGCATATGATCATTGGAAAGATGCAAATGATCAGGCCCGTTGCTATGTTATGGCCAGTATGAACAACATGCTGCAGGCTCAACATGAGGATTATGAGACTGCTAAGTAGATATTGGATAATCTAGAAGACATGTTTGGAGGTTAGGCCTTAACTAAGCAGCAAGGGGCTCTTCAGAAACTTCTTAACTGTTAGCAGAGGCCGGGAACATCTGTAAAGAAGCACATGATGTTGGTCATTGGTTACCTCGTTGAGGCACAAAACAATAGAGACCACATTGATGATGAAACTTAGATGACTATAGTCTTTGAGACTCTATCAAAGGAATTTATTCTGTTTTGAGCTACACTTAATTTGAGCAATAGGCGGTATATGATCATAACAGAATTAATGAAACAGTTATAAAAGCTTGAACTGCTGATTAGGGAGTCTCCTGCTGGTGGCAAGGCTAATTTGGCGGCTACTTCTGGTTCCAATCCCAACTCTAGGAACGAAAAGAAATATCAGGCCAAGAACGTGAAGTCTTCTATTCCTGCTAACACCAAGAGCAAGAAGAAGAGGAAAAAGAACCCAAAGAAGCTTAAATGCTTCTTCTGCTGGAAGGTCGGGCACACCAAGAAGCATTGTAAGGACTTCCTTTCCAAAGGAGGTAGATGTGATCTTCTCTATTTAAAAACTTGTTTGGTTGAGGAATCCAGTGACATTTGGGTCATAGATTCTGGTGCAACTAATTATGTTTGTGTTTCTCTACAGGGGTTCAAAGAAATGAGAAGTTTGCTTCATGAAGACTTCATGCTTTGGATGGGCAATGGATCCTTGGTCATAGGAGAAGTAGTGGGAGACGTCCATCTTTATTTTGATAATTATAAGAATTTAATTTTGTGGGATTGTTTTTATGTTCCTAAATTTAAAAGGAAATTAATTTCTATAGCTTGTCTATTGAAAGACTCCTATTTGGTTTCTTTTAGTAATAAAGTGGTGATTCGTAAAAACAAATCTTTTATCTGGTCTAGATGGCTGCAAAATAATCTATATTTTATCAAACCTAAGATGGACTTATTGCTTAATGCTGAAATAAATGATAATAACTCTAAAAGACTTAAAACTTCTCACTCTAATAAGACTTATCTTTAGCATTTGCACCTTGGTCATATTAACCTAAATAGGATTCAAACGTTGGTAAGGGATGGACCTTTAAGTCACTTAAAGGTGGAATCTATACCTTAATGTAAATCTTGTTTGGAGGGTAAAATGACAAAAAGACCATTCAGGTCTAAGGGTAATAGGGCCAAAGGGGTTCTAGAACTTATGCATAGTGATGTTTACGAACCTATAAACATCCGGGCACGAGAAGGGTATGAGTAGTTCGTCACTTTTATTGACGATTACTCAAGGGTGGGTATGTGTACCTGATGCACCACAAAAGTAAAACTAGTGACAAGTCCAGAGAGTTTCGGGCTGAAGTGAAAAAACAATTGGGTAGACCCATAAAGGCACTTCGATCCGATCGAGGTGGAGAATACCTTTCTGATTAGTTTCTAGGACACTTTTATTGACGATTACTCAAGGGTGGGTATGTGTACCTGATGCACCACAAAAGTAAAACTAGTGACAAGTTCAGAGAGTTTCGGGCTGAAGTGAAAAAACAATTGGGTAGACCCATAAAGGCACTTCGATCCGATCGAGGTGGAGAATACCTTTCTGATTAGTTTCTAGGACACTTATTAAATAATAGGATTTTATCCTATTTAACTGCGTCGAGCACTCCATAGCAAAATCGCGTAGCAAAGAGAATAAATAGGACTTTATTGGACATGGTCAGGTCCATGATGAGTTATTCATCATTGCCTTTATCCTTTTGGGGATATGCATTACAAACTGCATGTTATCTTTTGAAAATGTGCCTTTAAAATTGGTCCCTAAAACTCCTCACGAGTTGTGGATGGGTAAAAAGACATCCTTAAACCATATTCACATATGGGGATGTCCTATTCATGTCCTGTTTAAGGATGCAAAAAATTTGGAAGCATATTCGGAAGTTTACGTGTTTGTAGGATATCCAAAAGGGACTAAAGGGGGTTATTTCTATAACCCAAAGGAAAAAAAAAGTCGTGCTTTCAACTAATGCAACTTTTCTTAAGGAGAGTTACATGGATGACTTTAAGCCTCGAAGCAAAGTGATGCTTGAGGAGTTAAGGAGTAATCCAATCACTCTAGAGGTTTCGAATGAAATTGTTCTGATTAGTGTAAAAAAACCAAACGAACCTGAACAACAACCTAAGGGGCTTTGGCGTAGTGGGAGGATCAAACATCAACCCAAAAGGTATATGTTCAATGGTGAGGCCTTCTTAGCTAAACCGGATGAACATGACAGGGATCCTTATACTTACACAGAGGCTATAGAGGATGTTGATTTGAAACTCTAGACAGAGGCCATGAACATAGAGATAAAGTCTATAGAGACTAATCGGGTCTGAAAGCTTGTGGATCTTCCCAAAGGGGTAAAACCCATAGGGTGTAAGTGGATCTACAAGAGGAAAAGAGGAGTGGATGGAAAGGTCAAAACCTTTAAGGCTAGATTGGTAGCTAAGGGTTACACGCAAAAAGAAGGAACCGATTACAAGGAAACCTTTTCGCCTATGGCCATGCTTAAGTCCATCTGGATTCTCTTATCCATAGCTGTAGCTCTCGACTATAAGATTTGGTAGATGGATGTCAAGACGGCTTTTCTAAATGCCTATCTTGATGAGTTCATTTATATAGAACAACTAAAAGGGTTCAAGGTCAAGGGTCAAGATGGTAAGGTTTGTAAGTTGCTAAAGTCAATTTATGGACTTAAGCAGGCTTCCTATTCCTAGAACATAAAATTTGATTAAGTGATCAAGACTTATGGGTTCTCACAAAATGTGGATGAGCCATGTGTTTACAAACACATTAAGGATGGGAGTGTAGTTTTTCTGCTGCTCTATGTAGATGACATTCTGTTAATTGGCAATAACATTGGGGCATTGTCATCGATCAAATTATGGTTGACCAAGTAGTTTGACATGAAGGACTTAGGTAAGGCTAATTTTGTTCTCGATATCCAGATTTTTTGGGATAGAAAGAACAAAATGATAGCTTTGTCCTAGGCCGATTGCATAGATAAAATTCTCAGGAGGTTTACAATGTGGGATTCCAAGAAAGGTGGGTAACCGTCTAGGTCTGGAATTACTCTTTTTAAGAAAGACTCTCCAAAGTCTAATGAAAAAAGAGAATATATGAAGAAGGTGCCTTATGCTTCGGTAGTGGGTAATCTCATGTATGCCATGCTTTGTACACGACCGGATATTTGTTAGGCTGTTAGGATTGTAAGTCAATTTTAGGCAGATCCAGGACCGAACCACTAGGTTGCGGTAAAGCATATTTTCAAGTACCTGAGAACTTGAGGGTATATGCTTGTGTATTTAGGTGAGGATTTGACTCCTCTAGGATACACTGACTCAGATTTTCAATCCTATTTAGATTCAAGGAGATCGACGTCTGTGTTTGTGTTTACTCTAGGTGATGGTGCCATCAGTTAGAGAAGTGTGAAGCAAGATTGCACTTCAGATTCAACGATGGAGGCCAAGTACGTGGCAGCTAGTGATGCTTCGAAAGAAGTAGTGTGGCTCCACAAGTTCCTTGGGGATCTTGAGGTAGTTCCTGGTATGGATAAGATGGTATCACTATAATGTCATAACAGTGAGGCGATAGCTAATGCTAAGGAACCAAGATTTCACAAGAAAAGTAAGCAAATTGATCGAAAGTATCATGTGACAAAGGACTTCATCGAGGGCGAGCATGTCACGGTTTGCAAAATCGCATTAGAGGACAATTTAGCTGATCCATTTACGGAGACACTTATTAGGAGAGTGTTCAAGAGACATGTGGAAGCTATGGGGATACGAGATTTGTCATATTTACTCACTTAGTGCGAGTGGGAGATTGTAAGACGTGTATGCCTTAAGAAGTAAAAATATAATATGTTTTTGGAGACATTTTTATCAATAAAGAATTTATTTATTATTTATATACCAAATCTTGTCCTCTTTATGTTCATATTTGTTGAATGTATGTTAAGCAAACAAAAACCTGAGACTATCCATCTAAACCTTTAAGAATTGGGCATATGATGGATAGATTATGCGGAAGACATGATTCTTAAGGTGATAATCTAAATCATAAGATCCTCAATCGAGGGAATGAAGTTGGGAGCTTTATTCAGTAAAGATTGTTATGTTCTCTATATCCTAATTGGGAGATGGTTTGTCTTAACCGTCGAAGGTGGACTCTATGAATAAAAACATTGACACATTGTCATAAGTGACGATGTGTTGGATCGGGACACAAAGTGAATTGATTTGGATTAATAATTTTGTCTCAGCAAATCGATTCACCTTAGACAATCATTTGTAATGTATCTTAATCCTGAGATGAATAGTGGGCCCGTTGTCTTGACTTGTGTCTTTTGATATACCAAAGGGTGACACCCATATTTTAATAGTGGTATGCATGTCGGTACGTTAGAGGCATGACTCTTGATAGCGTAGACCTGTTATTCATAGGTATGAAATCCATAGCTCCTCTTTAGGAGTGGTGATATCCTTTTTTATGCATTATTCTGTAATTGAAAAACTGGAGCTCTCAACCATTTAGATACATAGGTATAACCGAATGACATATTGTCTTTAGATGGTAAGTTCTCTGATGGTGAAATAATGAAACGTAAGATAAAAATAATTGGAAAGGAAAGACATAACTTGTCCTTAAGCTGATTATGGATAATCCTATAGGGATACAATACACTATGATATGTTATGGAGACTTAGCTATACAGGCTTCGTAATTCTATATAGTTCGAGAGTGCAGCTCCAAGCTTTTAGTAGAGTAGCATTGGAGTTGATAATTATGAAATGTATATCTATGATATTGGGTTTCATAATTATCAGGAGCTTGAACTATATAGGTCCATTTGGCCCCCTTTTCTAGCTTACAAAATCCTATAGCGGTACGACATGTTTTTCCAATAATTGGTGACTTATGTCAGATTTATTAGATTGGTTGAAATTCAGAAGAATCAAATAATTCATATCTGTTTATTAGTTGAATTAATTCTGTGACAAAATTAATTCAAGATAAACTTGTTGAATTATTAGGATCGAATAATTCTTATCTGTTTATCAGTTGATTTAATTTTGAATAAATTAAATCAAGATAAACTTGTAGAATTATCAATAATTCATTTATTTTCCTATAGATTATCTACATAAAGTTGTTTTGATTAGATAACTTTTCTATTAGGTTATTTAAATTAAAACTGAGACTTTATCCTATAGAATCTCGGGTGGAAAATAAAAGATTCACTGAGATTTTTATCAACAGTTCAGCATGCCGATCCTCAGGTTCTGCCTGTTGATGGGGCAAGTTCAGCATATCGGTTAAATAGATCGGCATGCCGATCGTGCATTAAAAAGATTACGTGTTTTTTATGCAGATTTCATCAAATATTGATTCAAATTTGATTCTAATTTAAATTTTGAGGCATTATTTGATAAGGATTGACTCTTGGGTCCAACCTCTGTAAAAAAGGGAGTGAGTCTCATTGTTATTTAGATCAATTGAGAAATTAAGAGTGAAATTCTGCTGGTGAGATCCTAAAACTCCCTGAGATCTCTTGTTCACAAATCATGAACACTAGCTTTGGATTCTCTCAATTGGTTGGAAGGAGAATCACCTGGTGGAAGAGCTATACATGTGAGCCCACACTCACACCGATCGGGGATAGAGAATAACAAAGAAGGCCAATTGGTTGAGGTCCTTCTAGAACGTTACTTCTCTACACTGATTGAGAAAACTTTTTGGCATTTACAAAGTTAGTAAGATTTGGTTAATTTATGCATATAGCGTATCAAACTTGTGTTTTAAAAAATACTCTGACATAAAATTTTTAAAATTCCCCTGCGTACTATTTTTCCAACAAACAAGTCACAACTTTATACCCTTTGAACTTTCAAATATCTTCAATTTGCCACCGGAACTTTAAAATAACCTTTGCCTTTGAACTTTCAAAGCTCATTACTCTATCCTTTAAAGTTTTAATTTTTTTATTCAAATACATGGAATTAAGTCAACATAATTTGCACCTAAATCCCGTTTTTTTCCTTTATAGGAGACCTATGTGTAAAGCATGTAGGCTTAATTTGGTCTATTTAAACTAAAAAAAATAAGAGGTTCAGAGAGCAAAGCGAGAAGTTTTGACAATTTAAGCAATAAAGTAGTAATTTTTAAAATTTAAAGGGTAAAATATAAGAGATCTTAAAGTTTATGAGCTCTTGATCTTAGTAACCAAAAGAAAAAGAAAACTCGTAACTCTGAAAAATATAATAAAAGCAAAAAAATTAATCATAACACTAAAGACAAATATACAGTGGTTTCCATCTCATTATGGTGTAACAATTTTATTTTTTGCTTTATCTTACTAACAAAAAAAATATACAGCAATACGATTGCTAGGGTAAGAGGATGAGATGCCTTTGTAGGTTAATTGATCAATGCATGATGCTCTGCAATTTATTTTTATAAACTCTCTATTGGATAAGAGAATTTGACAGTCAGACTTCTCTTCTACAAATATATCTTTCATGCTCAATCTTTGGCTATCATTTTTTCTTTTATGAAAGAACAACGAATAGAATGCAAAGCTATTGTATATTTACGCGCCTGTTAATTAAACTACTTAAAACTTATTTGCAGAATAATTTTTTTCATGTTGTAGAAAATAAAAAGTTTTTTTGGTATAAAAATTTTACGGGGATCTAATAAAATTTTGTTGCATGCACATACTTCCAAACAAGGAATAATATCATAATGTTTCATTTATTCTCCTTCAAAGTTTAGAAAAAGAAGAGCACTTTTATTGAGAAGGTCCAAATAGACAAAGCAGATGACTAGGCCAACATACAACCACAAGAGGCACACTTGAAAGCCGAATTAACAACAGAATCAAATCACACAGATTAACAGAAACAATTAAAATTAAATTAACACAAACCAACAGGGAATTATAAAAGCAGTCTTGCCAGATGATCACAATGGCCAAATAAAATTAAGCTAAAATGGTCTTCTTGGAGACAGCCAGATCATAACTCCTCATGAACAATCTCCAATCGCTCTAAAATACAGGACAGAATAATTTTGTTATGATTTAGTATAATTAATTGCAAAACATAATTAATTGGCAATATAAATCAATTAGGATGCATATAAAAAAAATGAAAATCTTTTTTTGACTTTTCTCTAAAAAAATTTAAAAAAACTTTCACACCGGTTTAAAATAGTTGTTATAAGCATCATAGTTTGGCAAGTATGATTAGAATCAACTTTTTGATTCAAAATACTATAGCATGTGAGAGCTTTACACTGTCGTAATTTTTTGCTTTTATTGCAGCATGTGAGAGCTTTATACTATTTGATAATTAAAAGGTTAATTCTAAAATTCCGATGCATGACAACCATTGTATTGGATGATGCTCATTGTTTTCCTTAAACAAATTTTTTTTTTTAGTCCCCAAACTCAATTACTTAATTAAAAGGTTTATTGCAGCATGCTCATTGCTTTTATTGCAGCATGCTCATTGCTTTTATTGCAGAGCTTTATACTATTTGATAATTAAAAGGTTAATTCTAAAATTCCAATTCATGACAATCATTGCATTGGATGATGCTCATTGTTTTCCTTAAACAATTTTTTTTTTTTAGTCCCCAAACTCAATTACTTAATTACTTAAAAAAACAGGGTAAAAATATAGAAGCTCAAGGAAGGCTCGGCTAAGGGAGGGGGAATAAGATTTTATACAACGATTTTTATTGGAACCTTTGAGCTCTACAAACAAGATTTTGTGAAAATAAAACTTAATAGTTTTAAATTTGACATTGATTTAGCTATCATAAAAACCCGATAAGCTAAAGTCTTGGCACCATGATACTAGGCAGGCGTCCAATGCCAGTTTTAGTTAAAAAGGCCGTTTGGGACATAATTCATTGGTCTCATACAAATGACGTCATAAAATCATTTTGGGCCTAACGAGCTTAAAACCAATTATGAGCTCATTAAATAGATTTAGAATATGACTAATTAGAACTTAGCTTAAGAATTATGCATTTAGGAAATGTTTAATTTAGTGGATTAAGGATAGGTAAATTTAATAACGATAGATAATTAATTAATTTTTATTAAATTAATTAATTATCCATTTTGACAAAACTAATGGCAATTAAGGAAAAATTTGAATATTATGAGGAATTGATAACATAGTTAATCCTTGTAATACAAGTAGTTAATTTTATGATATAAAAGAATGATCAAATTCTTTCAATTATGCTAGAACTACAAATAGCATAAAATAGATTTTCATGCACACTCTTAATGAGTGTCTTATACAGAATCACTCTCTAAAAGGAGATAAGGAATCCCAAGTAGACAGAGATATCTATTTCGAAAATACAAGTGAGTAGGAATCTTGCTTACAGTACGAAGAGTTTAAAATAAATGTTTTCTAAAATGTTTTAAGCATGTTTTAGTTCAATCATAATATGCTATGGCTAATGCTTTCTAAATGTTTTAAGCATGTTTAAGTTCAATTATACTATGCTATGCCATGTCATATTGCATGCTCACTAAATTGATTTGTGAAACTAATAAGGATGAAGTAATCTAAGAGAGTCGTACCAACCTCTCGACCTACAGGAGGCTAAAAATAAAAAGAATAAAAGATAAAGTAAATTTGGTCATGGTGTTGTTGGGACCTTGCAAACCTTAACATCCTGTTGATCGTACGTAACTGGTACGACTAGTCAAGCCCGATAAATAATAAGATAAGATCATAATCAACCATAATCGGTACATGCATTTTTAATGTTATCACATACTACTTCAATTGTTTCGCTAGTTATTATTCCTACTTGCTGAGCGCACGAAAGCTCATTCAAAAATATTCATACTATAGGTCAACAATCTGTCAGTAATGCTTAGTGGACAGTGGTGAAGTAGTGGGCGATTAGAGTGGAGTTATAGAAAGTGGACATCGGGCGCTTATTTTCCGCATATAGTTTTGATAATTATGACTCTCTTGATATTATGTTTAATTTTATAACTCCAGCACTGAGCATGTTTTGAGATAACTGTTAAACTACTAATTAATATTATTATCTTGGTTGCAACAAAAAGTAAATATCATTATATTAAAAAAGAATAGCAATGTTAACAAAAAAAATGTGTTCCTGGTATGTTTTGGATTATTGTTAGACCTCTATACTATGTGTAACGCCCCTATGTGGGGGTTAACAGTTTTTAATGAGATAAAATAAAAATAAATAATAAAAGTAAAACCTTAAAATAAAATTTGCCCGGGACTTAAATGAAAACTCCCAACTCAAAAATAAAAATATAAACGACAAATAAACCACAGTTTAATGTAGCACCTTAAATTTAATAATATAAACTGTTGTCATCATCATTTTAACCCTCAACACATTGTAATACAGTCACAGAAAGTAACAATTGATGCTTACATTATCATGAAGAACATTCTCAACAATTGAAGCAGTCCCAATGTAATATAGCTACATCACTTCCTCAACTATATTTCTCGTAGCCACCTCACACTTAGTGAGTCCTGAAAAGATATAAACATAAGGGAATGAGCAACACTATGCTCAGTAGAGAAAGCCATTACTCACCTTTAGGTTTTTATCATTACCACATTAAAATCTGCATGATTAGTAGGTTACATCATATTCCAGATTATAAGGTTTATTATGATCACATCTTATGGATACCGTAGTTAATCATTACCAAGTGTCATAATTACACATTTATACAAATATTACCAATCATCATTGTTCCTAGGTATCCATGTTAAATTGAGTATCACTCAACTCATCGAAACCCAAATGGGCGCACTTGATCACCCTATAAACATTCCAAGGGTGTTCCGGTGAGGGGACATCAAGCCCCGAGTCCTCACCAAATCAATTCCTGTACAGTGTGTTCTGGGACTTTCAACCCAAGGAAGCGTCATCACCTTCCCCCTATTTTACCTTTTAGGGTATTCATGCCCAAGGACGTAACCGTCGCCCTTTTCATGTCTCACAATTTCTCTATATTAAATCATTATCAATAGAGTTAGTTTTCCTAACCATGCTTCTCAATTTATAACATGTGTCAATTCATTATGTTCCTCGTCGTACAATACAAGACGAGTCCATGTCATAGTTTCATATGTGATACTCATATAATATCAGTTCAACATAGATATATATATATTGCGGCAAAACAATCAATTTTAATTCTATAAAAACCTCACAAAAGATGAGTAATAGAATCCCTACCTTTTAAGCTTATCAACAGTCTCTTAATCCTGGAATCAATTAACGTTAGCTCCATACTCCCTTGATCCTAAGGCGTGCATAAGGACAATTAAAACTAAAGCACAACATACAACTACATTCATAAAATTTATTTTAATTTAATCTTAGAATTTCAAGAAATAACCACTGCCCATAGAGGTATTACAAAGTTTAACAATATAAATTTTCTGTCTAGGGCATATACACTTAGACTTCATACATATGCTCCAAAATAGCAACAAACATAAACTTAGGTTTAAGAACGCAAATTTGAATAATCCTTTAGTATAAAAGAAAATTTATAAATGAAAAACTAAATTTGTTCATAAGATTCTAACCTCGGATTATGGTTAGTTGGAAGCTTGAAATGGCTTCAAAACAGGTTCCTTTACTTCGGTATGACTGAAATTCTTGCTCAAATGGAGGTGATGGTGGCTGATTTTTATGGCTGCCTTGAAGAAGTTCTCTAAGTATTTTGCTTCAGCAAAGAAATAAGAAGAAGAGTGTGGGAACCGTGGAAGAGAAAGGAAGAAAAGATGAAGTCTTTGAAGAGAAGTGATAAAAACAATTATGGAGGAGACATGTTGAAGCATGTCACGGAGGAAATAAAGAAAATGAGGGTCAAGAGTAGTTGGAAAAGATATCCTTATGTCTCATCTAGAGACTTTAACACACATAATGCCAATATGACATTTTTGAGATTTATTAGAAGTTCTAAGACTTTTTAGTAAACATACTAAATAAATATAGGAGAATTTTAGAAAATTTAAAAAATAGATAAAAATAAATATTATAAAATAAATTTAAATGAAACAATTTTTTTTTATACATTAAAAATTAATTTAATTACCTCAATACCCGTTAGGAGAATAACGGGTGTCACAGCTCTACCCCCCTTAAAGAAATTTCGTCCTCGAAATTTCAATTCTAGCAATACTAGTAAAAATTTTAATTCCATTATGATTCCAATTCCGAGTCTAAACCGTTAATGTTGTTTGTCCTCCAATTTAAGTCATCGTATCTCCACTTATTTACTTGCATAATAAATCTTACTCCTAAATCCCTCAATGAGAGTATTTCTGACAAGTTTCAACTTATAACACCGTATAATAGTCTAAGAATCTGATCAGGCATACATATTGACCATATCATGATTCCAGTCCTTCATTGTCCATGGACCGTGATTTACAATCACATTTAAGGAGATTGCCAGAGAAATTTTATATACTTCATCTTTAGGTTCCTTTTCCTTTTTGAGTAAGGAAAAGTCAAATATATTTGATTTCATACCTCAACTAATAAACTAGAACATAATCATAAAACATATATCACAAACACTTTTATTCAAAACTATACATTAAACTTACTCATAGAGATATTAAACGGAATCTCAGAGTTGCAAACATACCCGACATATTTTTCATTAAACAGCTATCCTCATGACACAAACATTCAACCCAAATACTATACTCATATTTCATATGGAATATCCTCATAACTGACTCTGGTACTTCCACATAATATTAACAGAATATTACACATTACAAACATAATACGGATACGTTTCGAGAGTACAAGGCACTCCGTATACCAGCTATCCATATCATGCATGCTTAGAGGATACAAAAACATCGATAAACAAAAGATCGGACCTTAAGAAGGATGCGTTTCGAGAGCATCAAGTACTCCGTATCCAGCCATCCCGGCATTAGGCTCAATGAATCTAAAAGATTTAACAACGACGTACCACAAGAAACACATAATACAAGGCAAACGGTTATTCGTAACACACGAAATACGGACACACATGCCTACATGCCAAAGATAAAACAAAAAGATTACAGATGGAGATTCAAATCAATTGGCCGCTCCCGGCTTTCCCTTTCCCATTCAAGCTTGGATGTTGCAGTGTCGGATTCTGGATGTATGATTTGCATTTTATCTATCAATTCCTCAGCTGTTGAAGCAGTGACAAAGATTTGTCTCTCCGATTCTGTAGTGATGTTTTCTTCCACAGCGTAATCTAGAAATTTCAAAAGACCGTCATAAAAACCCTTTACGTTCAGCAGACCCAAAGGTTTGGAATAAAAGCCCAACAATTGCCCACAAGCAACTATAAATATTTCCTCAAGAGTACCTAGACCACCAGGTAATGCTATAAAAGCATCAGAATTATAGATTATGTCTTTAAAATTTTTAGGGATACTCCTGACTCCTTCTCCCTTACCTATGGCTTCCTTACAAAGGTTTCCTTCAACTGGAATATGAGGCCAAATTCTTACATCAGTAGCGTCGCTAGACCTAGCTGCTAGTGCCATATTTACCATCATTTTTATACTACCACCCCCATAGATTATGTTAATCTTCTTGCGTGCTAGGACTTGCCCTAAGTGATTTGCAGCTTCTAAATAAGCTTTATCTTTTCCAAAGCTGGAACCACAAAAGACACAGACATTCTTTATTTTCTTCGTGGACTGGGAGGTAGACATATTTGGTTTATAGAAGTGGTTGCTTAATGTCTGCTCCACTTAGACTTCGGGTTCTACATGAGATTTTAAAGATGAGAAATATACAAAAGGGCTAAAGAGATAGACGAGTAGGTAATGAAAAGGTAATCCAAAGATTTAAACAAAATCTTGTGCGGATAAGAAAGTAAGATAAGGTGATTGATAGTTTACAGAAAATCTGATTCACTTTTTGAAAAAGATTAGACTCTAATTGTATAACTTTTGACAATTGAGAACAATTCGACAGAAGACCCTCATGACACAACTGTAGACTTTTTGACAAATATACACCAAGTCTAGAAATTTAATATAAACGACAAATACTGTAGAACTTTTGAAATTTGAGACACAAATCTTGAAATATCTGGATAAGCTTTTCAAAATTCAAACATATTACTGTACCGTATGTAACGTGTCTGATAAGATAATATATTTTATTATATATATATATATTTAAGAAAATCATAAATTAAATAAGATATTAACACTTACTGTATCAATCTAATAATCACAATTATTTCAAACACAAAAGCAAATATTCTGAGTAAAAGAAAAACACAAACTGTTGAACATCAGCTAAAACTGCTTCAAATAAGTAAAGACTAAATAACCTTTATAGAGCGATGACTTATTTCCCATCCAGTTTTCTTATGGCTTGACAAACAGGATCTAGAAATACCATATTCCTGAGGCGTTGTCTTTCTGTATAAAATTTAGGCCAGAGTTTAAAAATAGCTCCTTGAACATATCCACTAGGGTGACCGTGGAGAGGAGGATGGATGCTATCCAAGTTCTCCTTTGAAAGTCCATCCCTACAAAACCTTATTTTATCCTCTCTATTCGTAGACATATAACCAGGTGAAGTACATTTACCGTTACAATTTTGTCTTCCACATTTGTTACAAGTGACCACGATGGCACGAGCTCTTCTTTTCATTGCACTACGACTGGTACCCGTTCCTGGTAAACCGACATCTTGACTAAAGTCACTCGGACGGATTTTCCCCTCTATCAACATTCTCACATCACAAGGGATACCAAAACGCATAAGAATCCACAACCGAGTAATTCTAGCCTTGTATTTCTTTCTGAGAATCTTTTGGGAGAGTGATGGGAAATACTTTCTCAGATGTTGGTACTTTGGGTCCATGATGAGATGAAAGAAGAGTAAATAGAAAGGAAAAATTAAGATAGTAAATTGCAGAATCCTAGAATTCCTTCTTCTTTTAGAGGAAAAGAAGAATTTTTAATGAAAAAGAAGAGGATTTGCGATTTAGAGAGAAAATAACAAATTAAGAGAGAAAAAGTGAACTCGGAGAAATAAGCTCTTATGCACAGTAAACGTATATGTAAACAATGATTAAACCACTGTATATGACACGTATAGAGACCACGTGGGAGAGACAGTGTGAATCAAACTGATTTAAGATTTGAACTAGGCCCAAATGTTCTAAGTGAAAATGATCAGGTTGTTTCGGGCCTTGACACATTTGGAACGAGTTAAATAACAAACATAAAATTGAAAACCAATTTGTATAAATCTTAAACCCAATTTAAAGCCCACTATAGATAAAGTTAATTATGAACAACAAATCTAATTTAACGACAACAAGGATCTTCCTGAATGATCCAGCAACTCAAATAATTTTGTTTTAATCAAAACCTTATTGAACAATGCATACACCCATATGTTATTCTTAATACTCAACATCTATCAATGGATTCGTCATCATTGCTACCAAGGGTTTAGAATGTGACTAACCTTGAAATCAATACGATTTACGTCTTTCAACGTAGACCATATCAACGAACAAAGACACTAGATGTTACTACTTAAGAACATCTACAATCCCCACAATTCTACTCATACAATATATAATTTCCTCATATAACAAAACCTTAGGTAACCAAAAGATTCACTGATACACTTAAATACAATGTACGTAACGAAATATTCCAATTTTGATATTCATGCATTCTAGACTTTACACAGTCTCAACAGACCAAAAGTCTAACATTTATCTCTCTCAAGATTCAATACCATGATTCCCAACTTATATCATATTCCTCAAATAAATAGAGCTTTTAAGAAAAGATATTGACACTTATGTGCTCCATCGAATCCACACATAATCATTACTTAGGTTTGAATCAATTACTAGAAATTTGGCATATCTATGTCAAACTTTAAAATCAATAAATCAAGCCTTATATTTCTTATTGTTTTTCACGAGACAAAAGGCTTTTAAATCCTCTTATCTACACGAATTTCTCATCGTTTATACGAATTAAATATGCTTAGAGATCCAAATATTATACGAATCTCTCATAAGCATTCTACTTATAAACTCATTTCATATAATTATCATTCCCTTATAACTATTAATACTTTCCTTCTATAAAATTATTGTACTCATATAACTATTGATATTTTCATTCTATGGCCTTTCCATGTTACATCCTTCTAGACTGTATAAATCAATGTGAAGGTTCATTTTGATGATGACAATGAAAATTCAGCTTCAAAACCATCTCAAAAATATATTTTTTTAAAGTGGTGCTACACTCCCTAGGTTAACCGAACCTAGGCTCTGATACCAAAAATTCTGTAACGCCCCTATGTGGGGGTTAACAGTTTTTAATGAGATAAAATAAAAATAAATAATAAAAGTAAAACCTTAAAATAAAATTTGCCCGGGACTTAAATGAAAACTCCCAACTCAAAAATAAAAATATAAACGACAAATAAACCACAGTTTAATGTAGCACCTTAAATTTAATAATATAAACTGTTGTCATCATCATTTTAACCCTCAACACATTGTAATACAGTCACAGAAAGTAACAATTGATGCTTACATTATCATGAAGAACATTCTCAACAATTGAAGCAGTCCCAATGTAATATAGCTACATCACTTCCTCAACTATATTTCTCGTAGCCACCTCACACTTAGTGAGTCCTGAAAAGATATAAACATAAGGGAATGAGCAACACTATGCTCAGTAGAGAAAGCCATTACTCACCTTTAGGTTTTTATCATTACCACATTAAAATCTGCATGATTAGTAGGTTACATCATATTCCAGATTATAAGGTTTATTATGATCACATCTTATGGATACCGTAGTTAATCATTACCAAGTGTCATAATTACACATTTATACAAATATTACCAATCATCATTGTTCCTAGGTATCCATGTTAAATTGAGTATCACTCAACTCATCGAAACCCTAATGGGCGCACTTGATCACCCTATAAACATTCCAAGGGTGTTCCGGTGAGGGGACATCAAGCCCCGAGTCCTCACCAAATCAATTCCTGTACAGTGTGTTCTGGGACTTTCAACCCAAGGAAGCGTCATCACCTTCCCCCTATTTTACCTTTTAGGGTATTCATGCCCAAGGACGTAACCGTCGCCCTTTTCATGTCTCACAATTTCTCTATATTAAATCATTATCAATAGAGTTAGTTTTCCTAACCATGCTTCTCAATTTATAACATGTGTCAATTCATTATGTTCCTCGTCGTACAATACAAGACGAGTCCATGTCATAGTTTCATATGTGATACTCATATAATATCAGTTCAACATAGATATATATATATTGCGGCAAAACAATCAATTTTAATTCTATAAAAACCTCACAAAAGATGAGTAATAGAATCCCTACCTTTTAAGCTTATCAACAGTCTCTTAATCCTGGAATCAATTAACGTTAGCTCCATACTCCCTTGATCCTAAGGCGTGCATAAGGACAATTAAAACTAAAGCACAACATACAACTACATTCATAAAATTTATTTTAATTTAATCTTAGAATTTCAAGAAATAACCACTGCCCATAGAGGTATTACAAAGTTTAACAATATAAATTTTCTGTCTAGGGCATATACACTTAGACTTCATACATATGCTCCAAAATAGCAACAAACATAAACTTAGGTTTAAGAACGCAAATTTGAATAATCCTTTAGTATAAAAGAAAATTTATAAATGAAAAACTAAATTTGTTCATAAGATTCTAACCTCGGATTATGGTTAGTTGGAAGCTTGAAATGGCTTCAAAACAGGTTCCTTTACTTCGGTATGACTGAAATTCTTGCTCAAATGGAGGTGATGGTGGCTGATTTTTATGGCTGCCTTGAAGAAGTTCTCTAAGTATTTTGCTTCAGCAAAGAAATAAGAAGAAGAGTGTGGGAACCGTGGAAGAGAAAGGAAGAAAAGATGAAGTCTTTGAAGAGAAGTGATAAAAACAATTATGGAGGAGACATGTTGAAGCATGTCACGGAGGAAATAAAGAAAATGAGGGTCAAGAGTAGTTGGAAAAGATATCCTTATGTCTCATCTAGAGACTTTAACACACATAATGCCAATATGACATTTTTGAGATTTATTAGAAGTTCTAAGACTTTTTAGTAAACATACTAAATAAATATAGGAGAATTTTAGAAAATTTAAAAAATAGATAAAAATAAATATTGTAAAATAAATTTAAATGAAGCAATTTTTTTTTATACACTAAAAATTAATTTAATTACCTCAATACCCGTTAGGAGAATAACGGGTGTCACACTATGTTACTATTTTTGTTACAACAAAAGGTAAAAAAATAGTTTTAAATTAAAAATTCACTAGCAAGGTTAGCATTTATAAAGATAGTTATAAATTAAATATATATGATATAATTAATTATTTTTAAATTAGAAGATACTAGTAAAGTTTAACTCTCGTAAGAAAGTGATTAAAAAAAAATTTCTTCCGTAGAATTTAAGTAAATTAAGTAAATGTATGTTTAAGTAATTAAGTAACAGACATGTAGGTAGGGTCATTACAACCGGATTCTTAGACTGAGTTTGGAGAAAAGAGAAAGTGTAGAGATAGAAAGTAGAGTGAGAGAGTGTGATATGATTTTTCTGATTTTTTATTTTTTTGTCTCTTGTATTTATAGACTTTTGTGGTCTACACAGTCTAAACTATATCTTGTCGGGTTGATCAAATTTTAGGTCCATAAACTTGAAATTCATGTAAACATAGCTATACTTTTTAAAACTATAACATTCTTGCTTTTCAAAAATAATTACGGTAAATTCTAATTCTCTTGCTGTATTATTGCCTTAACTCATATCTCTACACTGACATAAAATCATTTTCATAAATTTATCTATATTGTATACATTTTGTGATTTTGTTTTGAAACAGTAAACTTTGATACATTTGTCTTCGAAACCAGTGATTAGCTATATATACTACATTTTCTTATATTTCTGAAAATAACATTTTGTATTTAGAGCTTTGATAAAAATAATTTTTTTGTAAATTTTAAAACTCCAAAATGTTAATTTAAAAATATATTTTTCATTAAAAATTTTTGATATTATAGGCTACCAATTTTATCATCAAAATAATAATTGTAATTTAGAAAAATTTTCGTAAGTTAAATTGACTATCTACAATTCAATTTAATCTAAAATCTAGACTTAGTACAATTACGTATTTTACGAGTATAACCTGAACTGTTCCTCGTAACTGTTAGACCTCTATACTATGTTACTATTTTTGTTACAACAGAAGGTAGAAAAAATAGTTTAAATTAAAAATTCACTAGCAAGGTTATCATTTATAAAGATAGTTATAAATTAAATATATAATGACATAATTAATTATTTTTAAATTAAAAGATACTAGAAAAGTTTAACTCTTGTAGGAAAGTGCTTTAAAAAAAAAATTGTTCCATAAAATTTAAGTAAATTAAGTAAATGTATGTTTAAGTAATTAAATAATGACCGTTACTATTGGCATTAGAGCCAGTATCTTGCCATCTTACTCCATATCATCGCACACCTGCTAAGCCACAGTCCAAGTAAGTTTGAACTCATTTATGAACTTAAGTCATATTTTTTATGTTAAGTTATATTTTATTATTATTCTATAGTAGACTAGGCCGAACGGATAGATCCCCGTCCGATTGACACTGACCATAGAGTCGCATTAGCATTTCAGGATATGGTGCTCAGTACCTTTGTAGGGATCTGTCAGCCACACTTATTGAATAAATAGATCAACGACCTGGATGAGATATTTGCTTTATGTCATATTGAGGATTGTCTACGTGTCTCTCTAGTCGCCATTAGATTACGAGGCCTTGCATTGGCCTGGTGGCTTGGATTAGGAGCCAAGCATTAATGACAAGGTTGGAACGGGCTTAAAAAGCAAATAAGGATTGAGTATGGAGTAGCACCAGATAGTGTCATTTAGTTTCCTAAAGAGCCTAGGATCCACACATTTGGGACGATATGCTGCTGAGACGTTATGAGGTCTAGCGACTACTTGGGATGTCTATGAGGTAGAGTCCATGGTGCATTATTGCCCTAGATTCAAAGGCACAATGTTGCTTGATATATACTGCTCATTATTCCTGCAGCATAAGTTTGTGTTCTCATCTTGAGAGGAGTGCCACAGAAGGTACGAAAACTAATACAGTACTCGAGATAGTATCACAACACTTGGCATTTTTGCCTATAATTTACGTCGAGCAGCATATGGATAGAATACAGCAGCAACTCCAAATTAATGTAGCATTGGCAACAACAGCACAACAGAAAGTTAGAGGCAGTTAAGGGACACTTGTTTCATGACGATGATAACATCCTTAATTAGGTATTAGGAATGCATGATAATGACGATGATGACCTCCCCAATTATGTATTAGGAATACACAATAATGACGACGATGATGTCCCCGATTATATAGTAGGAGCACATGATAATGACGACGATGTTGCATCGGATTATGTGCCAAGAGCATGTGATGAAGATGATGATCAATCTCAACTAGGGCACAATATTTTGGCAACTATTGACGAGTTCACAAAGGAGGAGGACCCCTCCAAGGATGACCTGTTCGAGGATAATGAGTTTTTTATGCACAGTCCTAGATGCAAAATCAGGGCTATCGTTAGATAGATAGAGCTCTTCAATGTACAACCCACCTTTGTATGAGACCCCTTTTGATATATAGTGAGAAGTGTTAGACACTCTCACTAGACCTTACCTTGATATTTTGGATGTAATGTGAGAAGTGATGGTCACTCTCACCATGACCTAATGATACCGTTGTGTTGATATAGTACAGGAAGTGTTAGTCACTCCCAATTTAATTAAATTATATTATCTCATCTATATATTTTGGGAAGTGACAAAGACTCCCAGCCAATTTTAATGCTCAATAATTTTATAGATATATGAATATATGTATATGATAATACGAAAAGTGATATACACTTCCGATAGCTATAGGAAAAGTTTATGTTAAATGAAATCTTGTGTACAATGATTTTGATTCCATGTGCCGCTTTTGTGATATGATTTATGTGTGAATTAGAATTTTGATCTGCATAAAATAGAATTAAAATTTTCAACGCACCAGAGACTTAGAATTTTCATAACCTCCCTTGTTTAACGATAGGACCATGCTGCGACCACCAACTCAAGATGCTTAAGAACTGCAAGAAATCTTATTGTTGGCTCAAATTGTTGGAATGAGACAATAGCTGCAAGCTTTGCAACAAGAAATAAATGCATTATGTGAATTATTGGCATGAAAAAACCCCCTACCTCTAGCTAGAAGGGCACCGACTTATGACAATCCCCCTACACTAGAAGATCTAGATGCACTAGAAGACTCCCTCGTAATAGAAGGATATCATGACCAATAAATACCACATATATTGATTGGGCTAGAGGAAGTTGAGGGGCCAAGCACCCAACCAACAGCAGATGCACGTTGGGATTCAATCTTGGAGAAGTCTCAACGCGTGAAGGCACCAGAGATTAATGACTCCTCAAACCCTATAGAGGTTGAAAATTGGCTGACCAATGATAAAGTAGACCAGAACAATTTGGAGAGGAACAACAATAAAAAGAGAAAAGGAAATCCTAATTAGGGCAACCAGAAGGGTCAGCTTTAGAGAAAAACAATAAAAGAAATCACAATAATAGCTACCCTACTTGTCCAAACTGGGGAAGAAACATTTGGGAGAATGTAAAATTGGAACAAATAGTTGTTACACTTGTGGCAAGGAAGGCCACTTTGCTAGGCTACTCAAACCCTCAGAATTAGTCTGGTAAGAACAAGCAGAGAGCTCTAGGGAGCCAGTTGCATGCAGACACAACTAGGATTATCGAACTCCTGATTTCTCAAGGAAGACTGGAAGTCTCAAATTTTTACTCCCGCATCTATACTTACAACAAGAACGACACAGAAGCTAGAGCCTCTATAGTAGTAATAGGTTAGGTTTCTGTAGTAAGATAAAATGCTTATGCATATAATTCTTGAACAATGTATCTATTTACATTAATTAACTTTGCAAGCATTTGAATACGTTAGGAGATAGAATGAGTCAATTGTTTAGGACTATTTTACCTTTTGGGGAAATTTTGTTGTTAATTATTGTCTACGAAACGTTCCAATAATTATTTGTGACAAGATAGACTAGGACTGTCTATCCCTTTAAGACCATTTTACCCTCTGAGGAAATATTGTTGTTGAATTAATGGCTACAAATTGTACCAGTAATTATATATGATCGAGAGCTATATGTGAACTTGATAATCATTGATATGAATGATTATGATGTCATCCTAGGAATGGAGCCATCACAAAAGCAGAGGAAGAAGAATTTACCTATACAAGAACTTACCTATACAAGAACATCACAAAAGCAGATGGAGCCAATGATATTAGCTATGAAAGCAAGCAAGCTATTGGCTAGTGGATGCAAAGGATACTTAGCCAACCTAGTGGACAAGACCAAGGAGAGCTAGATAAGACCAGAAGATGTCCTAGTGGTTAGAAACTTCGTGGAAGTTTTTTTAGAGGAGTTGAACGAGAGATTTTATTCAAGATAGAATTGATGCCCAAATCAGCACTAGTTTCTAAGGCGCCTTATAAGATGGCCCCAATGAAACTCAAAGAGCTCCAAGTGCAGCTACAAGAACCACTAGACAAGGGTTTGATCCACTTGAGTTATTCACTATAGGGAGCACCAGCCCTTTTTATGAAAAAGAAAGATGGTACATTGAGAATGTGCATCAATTATCGAGAGCTGAACAAGATCATAATCAAGAATAAGTATCCACTACCATGAATTGATGACCTATTTGATCAGTTAAAGGAAGTTGCCCATTTCTCAAATATCTATCCACATTTTGGATACCACCAGCTTCGAACTAAGGAAGGTGATATGCCAAAGATAGCTTTTAGGACACATTATGGACACTACGAATTTCTTGTGATGCTGTTTGGTTTGACCAACACCCCAACAACATTTATGGACCCGATGAATAGGGTATTCAATGACTACCTAGACAAACTCATCATTGTTTTCATAAATGATATCCTGATCTACTCAAAGAAAAAAGAAGAGCACGAGGAACACTTAAAAGTCGCACTACAAATCTTAAAGGAGAATTAGTTGTATGCTAAATTCTCAAAGTGTGAAATTTAGCTAGAAAAGATACATTCTCTGGGACATGTGGTCTCCAAAGAAGGAGTTACAGTGGACCCTACAAAGATTAAAGTAGTAAGCTAGTCGCTGGCCCCAAAATGTGTGACAGAGATATGTAGTTTCCTTGGATTAGTAGGATAATATCGATGGTTTGTAGAGCAGCACTGCCCACGAGTCTCACATGGAAAGGAAAAAAGTATGAATGGACTGACAAGTGCAAAGAAAATTTCAAGGAGTTGAAAAGAAGGCTCATTAATGCTCCAGTACTAATAATTCCAAATGTCGAAGAAGTAAATTTTGTGATTTTTCAATAACAGTTCCAAACTTGGGTTTGGAGCTGTCCTTATGCAAGGAGGAAAGTAGTTGTCTACGCTTCATGACAACTCAACGATCATGAGCGGAACTACCCAATGCACAATTTAGAGCTTGTAGCAGTGGTTTTTGCAATGAAAATATATTGGCACTACTTGTATGGAGCAAAATGTGAAATTCACACTAATCATCAAAGCCTAAAATATACCTTTACATAGAAGGATTTGAACATGAGGCAACAAATATGGCTGGAATTAGTGAAGGATTACGACTGTGAGATCCTTTATCACCTAGGAAAAGCAAACAAAGTAGCTGATGCACTAGGTCAAAAATTTGCAACAACACTTATGGCAATCAATTTTCTACCTCAGCCTCTGCAAAAAGATATCAACCACCTTGGAATCGAGATAATTTGGGGGAAATTATCAGCATTAATGCTTTAACCTACCATCCTCGAGCATATGAAAGGTAGTCAAGAACTTGACCCTGCCCTAGTTAAAATACGCGAGGAAGTTCTAGAAGGAAAGGAAACATAGTTTGGCCTTTCGACGGACAACATACTTCACCTCAAGGGTAGTATATACGTGTCTGACGATGAAGAAATAAAGATACAGATCCTTTTGGAAGCACATGAAACCCCTTATTCTCTACATCTAGGAGCAGCCAAGATATACGCAGAACTATAAAGGAGCTTTTGGTGGGCTAGAATAAAGAAAGATATTGTAGATTATGTTTCAAAGAACCTTATTTGCCAGAAGTTAAGGTGAAACATCAGCGTCTAGCAATAGAATTGTGAAAGATGGACATTTTAGAGTGAAAATAGAATCAAATAATGATGGACTTTGTAGTGGGACTGCCAAAAACGTCCGATGGTAACGATGCAATTTGGGTAATTGTCGATCGACTAACCAAGTCTGCACACTTTTTACCTATCAAGTTCAACTATTATGTGGAATGGTTAGCAGAATTGTACACATCAAAGATAGTGACATTGCATGGAGTTTCAAAGTCTATCATCTCTGATAGGGACGGTCGATTGACCTCAAGACTTTGGAAAAGTATTCAGGAAGCAATGGGCTCTAAGCTAAAATTCAATACTGCATTTCACCCATAAACTGATGGCCAGTCCAAAAGGACAATTCAAACTTTAGAAGACATGCTAAGAGCTTGTGTCATGGATTTCAAGGGAAATTGGGATAGGAGGTTACCCTTGATCGAGTTCTCCTACAACAACAGTTACCACGTGTCGATAAGCATGGCACTTTTTGAAGCTCTTTATGGAAGACGGTGCAGATCTCCAATTCACTGGCATGAACCAAGAGAGAAACATCTAGAGACCACTGACTTCATCAGAAGAACTATGGAAGATATAAGACGAATCAAGGATAGGCTTGACATAACTCACCGTTGTCAGAAGAGCTATGTAGGCAAACGCTGCAAACCTCTAGAATTTCAAATAGGAGACTTAGTTTTTCTAAAGGTCACTCTAATGAAAAGAGTAATGAGGTCTAGTAAAAGAGGAAAGCTTAATCCTAGATACATTGGACCCTTCAAAATTCTAGAAAGAATTGGTAAAGTCACATACAGACTCGCCTTGCCGTCAAAGCTAGCCTCTGTACACAACGTCATTCATGTGTCGATGTTAAAGAAGTATGTGCCAGGTCCATCACATATACTACATCAGGAATAGGTTGAAGTTCATGCAGACCTATGACTTGAAGAAACCCAGTCCAAATTTTGGATCATGAGGAGAAAACCCTAAGCAATAAGGTGATCCCTTTGGTTAAAGTTTTGTGGTGAAATCACAATATTGAGGAAGCCACTTGGGAACATGAACAAGACATGAGGAAAAGCTACCCCGAGTTGTTCTAAAATGTTCGGGAAGAAAATTTTTAAGGGGGGGGGGGGGGGGGGGGGGGGGGGATAGATTGTAATGACTGAGAAAATCCTAGAATTAAATATTTTAATTTACAAATTTAAATCAAGGATTTTACTTGAAACATCGTGCATGAATTTCATGATTGAAGAATTTATGGAATTAATATAAAAATATTCTAAAAATTCTATTCTAAATTTTTCAATTAAATTTACTAGCTATCGTAACCTAATAAATTAATTGAGAGATTCTACCATAACTAAGGTGGGAGAAATTTCAATTTGTAATAACTCGAGAAACTTTAGAACAAAAATTTTTGAGCGTAGTATAACGTTAGAAGTGTGCCAAGAAACACTTTAACGCAAATTAGATCCTTAATTACCGATTAATTTAAAATCAAAACTATGCAAGTAACAGAATCAACAGATAATGCTACACAAACTAGGATAGTGACACTGTTAAAAAAACTGTCATTACTAAGTCTAGATACTAAAAAACTCAAGTTTGGATTTTTTGTTAAGCTTAAAATAAATTTTTAGACTCAAAGCAATCAAAATCGATACGCGATTTTACTTATATTGATATTGGTTCACACTATAACTGGCTTGTTATAGTAATTGAAAAAATAAGAGAAGATCTCTCAGTTATTAAAATTTTCTGTCAGCAAAATTAGTCATTTCTAATAGTATAAAAATCATCTGCTTAAGTTGTAACTTGCAAGAATCAACTAGGGACAAGAATCCCTTAATTTTAGCCTCCATCCCATGATGATTGTCCTTTGGCAATTAATAAGACAAACCTAACACTCCATTCTATCTCCAAATGGTGCCACACTTAGGACAAATTAATCTTAGTTTAAGCTTTATTAAGCCATTTTAAAGACTAATTAACATTGGGTTAGGTAGGAAAGATTAAATTAAGTAAGGTCTATATAAGGAAGACCATTAAAGGCATCACAAAATTTTGCTTTATTTCTTCACTCTCTACTTTCCTCCATCTTGTGTACCTAAAGCCTCCAAAAAAAAAAAAAAAAAAAATTATTTGCTTCCAAACTTCCCCCAAAGCCTAAATCAAAACAAGCCAAAATCCCAAAATATTTTCTACCACTTTCATACTACAAATCTAAGTTCAACAAAGAAGAAGAAGAAGAAGCAGAAAGAAGGGGTCTTAGAGACTTGAACTAAGGTAATATTTACATTTTTCTTTCTTCCCCTTTTTCCTAGTAAAGAAAGAAAATATGCTACTTAGAAAGTTTTAGCATGAAAACTAAAGCAAAGGTAGTTTTTTTTTTTTTTCTTTACATGCTTAAGTTTGTGATTTAGTGTGTTATAAGAAGAAGAAAAAGTTTTATTTTTGTTTTCTTCTTATTTTTTGAAAGTTTTAGTTTTTTTATATTTTACTTAAAGGATAATTTAGTCATTTTAAAAGTCAAAATAAATTATTGTCTGATGTAAAGTATTGATTAGTTTGTGTGGTTGTGATTAGTTTATATAATGGCCAACTTTTTAGAATTGAAAATGTAGATTTAGATGTTTTATGTTTGGGGAATTAATTGTGGACCTTTTCTAGACTTGTATAATTATAATCTTTGTATTTTTATTATTTTAGACATAATTTTTATTTTTAGAGAAAAAGGGAAAAGAAAAATCTATTCATAGGCATTGGTCCTCCAATCATCATAGTACCAAAAAAGCATAAAATTGTCATTTTAACTAAATAAATAACTAAAAAGGTTTTTTAATGGATGGAGGACATTTTAATATTTTGAACAAAATAATAGTCAACTAACAAAAGGGGATCTCTCTATATTTTCTTCTAACAGTTAGCATATTTTAGTGTGATTAGTTTTGGATAGGGGTATCTCTGTTATTTTGGTCAAACATAGCAGGTGCCAATGTAATTTATCCAATTTTAAAAGTACAAAAGTTCCTCAAATTTAGTTTTTTTTTCTTGAAAAATCCCAAAATATGAATTATTTTGTTCCTTGTGTTTTAGCATAAGTAAAATGATTTTTATTTTGTCAAAATATATATGAATAATGTAATATTTTTGTTTTTGTTTGAATAAAGTTGCATTCACTATACATGTTTCATTAGTTAAATTAATAAATGTAAGGATCTTTTTGTATTTGTATTTTAGGTTTATTCATATATTATATCTTAAGTTTTTTATTTCATCGAAATTATACTTTCAAAATAGATAAAATACTTAAATTAATAACTTTTCCTAATTAATCTTTAATTTTGAATTAAAAAATTCCCAAAATACCTCAAATTAAAAAATGAGATAATTTTAAAAACTTAAAAAAATTGTACTTAGATTTTTAACTTTAAAAATATATATAAGGTGAAATAAAAAACCTAAAAAGTGCTCTGCAAGAGTTTTTTCCCTCTTTCAATCTTCTTGCGCCATTTTTGTAAGAGATCTCGAGGGGGTTGGAATCCAACTCCAACCTTGGTTGGTCTCAAACTCTCGGCCTCATGGGAGGGCTCATATTTGACAATGAGTGTGTTTTTCCCTAGAGCAACTTATAAGAATACCTCTCAAATGCACCATTTTATTAAAAATATCATCCAATAAACCACTTATTAAAACCGTGCTGTTATTAGAAATTGAGGATTTATAAAAAGACTAAGTTACCATTCCTCCCACTTACTCATGCGAGATGCTAAAATGGAACTGGCCAAGTTTTGTCCTAGAACCCATTAGATTCTATCATGAAACCTGCTAGGTTCTGTCTTGAAACCCGTCAGGCTTCGTCATAGAGCCCGCTAGAACCCACCTCCTGTCGCCGAATCGGGACGGCAGATTATAACCTGCAAGGTTTTAACCTAGAACCTACCAAATTCTAACATATTTTTTTGAAACAAAGAAGTACCAACCGCCTCAGGTTGTCGGCGTAGGTGTTGGGTTGTAATATGCTAGGTTCTAACTTGAAACCTACTAGATTCTAACGTCTTTTTTTTAAATAAATAAGCACCAACTGCCTCCGGTCGCCAGCGTAGGTGTCAGGTTTTAACCTACAAGGTTGCAACTTAGAGCCCATCAAACTCCAACTTTTTTTTTTTTTAAAACAAACAAGTGCCAACTACCTCCAGTCACCAGCGCAAGTGTCGAGTTGTAACCCATCAGGTTCCATCCTGGAACCTACAATGTTCTAGCCCAGTACTTGTAGATTCTATCCTAAAACTTGCCAGGTTTTATTACTTAGCCCCCCGTAATAGGCAAGTTCCATCCCCAAACACGCCAAATTCTGTCGGGGAACTTGCCAAGTTCCAAATTAAAAAAAGAAACAATTGTATATTGTTTTATATGCCTGAAACTCATCTTGTGCTGGTGAAAAAATAACATTTAGTCCAATATACATTTAGATCATCCAATAATCAGTTCAAAAAAAAAAAGAACACAAAATTTTCAAACAAGAAGCCCAAAGAGAGAGATATATAGCAAAGACGTTATTTAGCTAATGCGAGTTTCCAACATCAGAAACTTGAGTTTTGTATAGTTTGATTGAAAAAAAAAGAAAAGAAAAAGGGAGAATATCAAATGCCAGCTTACAAAATGAAGAAGCTGGAGATAGAAGCTTAACTGCTTGCAGTTAGTATGCAGAGTAATTACAGTGCTAGATCGCCTCCCATTTCATTGTTAACTTTCTCCACTTTGATCAACATATCTGGCAACAATAGAAAACACAAGTTTCAAATAATATGAAACGAAATGAAGTTTCAAGGACAAAAACAGTTAATAACTAGCATTTAGACATCAGAAACAAGTAAATTTCTATGAGATTAAAATAGACATCCATTTTGAGTAATACTATCTTTATACAAATATAGTTCAACAATTGGCTAAGTGCCTTTTTCTATAAGAAAAGATTGAAAATAACTACCACACATTACACATTAGGAACAAAAATTAGAAAGTGCTAAGTTCTAACACTTGCACATAAACGATCAACATGAAAACCAAAAAAAGAAAAACAATGTCCACAACCATTAAGCATTTCACAATTTGATAAAAAAAAAATCAGCATAATGCAACCAACACTTGCATAGCTTCAAGCATCATACTTAAGCACGCTCACCTTAATCCAACCTCCAATCTCCAATCTAGCGACTCTCATCTCCTTCTTCCATCGTGGAACTATCGTGGAGATCGAAGATCGAAGAATGGCAGCAATGGAGAGGATGGCATGTCCTCAGCCAACAAAGGAGAGTCGCAATTTGTGGCTGTCGATGACCAAAAACCAAACACTCCGATTGCAATTTCTTAGATCTCTTTGGATCATGACTTTTCGGCGGCTCCCATTGCCAGACTACTTCACAGCGGTGATTAGCATCAAGATTAGATTGGTGTTGATGGGACGTGATGCTGGTAGGAAGCAGAGAAAGTAGGAGAGGCAGAGAAAAAGAGAGGAGAGAAAGAGCAAAGGAGGTTTGAGAGTGAGCGTGTGTGGGAGGAGAGAGAGGGGGGTTGATAGAAAGAGAATAATTAGGGTTTTTAAATTTTGATAGTAAATTATAATAGATAAAATAATAAATTTATAATTAGTATTTTAAAAAATAAAATCAGAAAAGAGACACTTTTAAAACTTCTAAAAAAAGGAGGGTAATTTTAATACATGGTGTGTTTTAAAGGCATTTTATGTATTTTTCTCTTCCCCTATGGCTATGCATTTGATGTTTGGGTGGGAGAAGGCTTGTTGGGCTTGGGAAGAGGTTCCCTGCTTCCTGTGGCTTGGTGGTGTTGTACGGTGGTCAGATGTGATAAAGGAGGTAGTTTGTTCGCTTGTCTCCTTGCGGGTTAGTGATTTTATGGCATGCTAGGCCTGTTCTTTGACAAATCTAGATTTCTGGTTGGAGGGGTTTCTTGGGGTGGTACCGTCTAGTGGTGACAGGGGCGACAAGTAATGGCAGGTGGTTATCACCGATCAATGATTTGGTTCTCTTTCAATGTTTGTTTTGTTCACAAGCTATGTGGATTCCTCTGTCCTCTGTTACTCAAACTGTCATCAAAATCCTCATCGTTGTTGATTAGGTCGTACTCCTTTGTTTTAGTTTTTTCATTTGTTAAATAAAGGTGTTGATGTTTTTGTAGTTTGTGTTTTTCTTGTTTGGCTTTTTGGTTGTCATAACCGAGGTGATTTCCTCACCTCCATTCATGGTTTGTATTTCGCACCTACTATTTAGCAGCATTGTATGTGGTGACTGGTAGCTAGTTTTGAATCTATGATGAGTTGTATGCAACATCATTCGGGTAGGTTTGATTTTAGTCGATTGGTGTCATCTATCACCTGTAGTGGTATCTTATAAAGAGATATTGAAGAGCTCTATTCTGAATGTCGAGTAGGTCATGCCCTCCTGAGTCTCGACATCATCTTTGTCCCTATGCTTCATTCGATTTTTATTGGTAGATCTAGTCGTTGTTTGAGATCATTTGTGCCTATAAAAGGCGGTCTTATGTAACTTTTTTTGTACTATTTCTGTTGAGTGAAATTTCATTTAAAAAAATTTAAAATGTATAGAATACCTTGGAAGGGAGTGTTTTGTGTGTTTTTATTTTTATTTTCTTCTTCTTTTTTCAAAAGTCTTATTTTTTTTTTACTTAAAAATAATTTAGTCATTTTAAAGGTCAAGATTAACTATTGACTGAAATAAGATCTATATTTGTGTATTAAATTTAATATAAAGGTATACATTAGCACAAAAGATCTAGTTTTTGAATTAATATAAGACGGAGGGTAAAAACAAACAAATAACCTAAGATACGGTATAAAAAACAAATAATATATATATATATATATATATATATTATGGCTAGTGGATATATACGTAGAGCAAGCCTCATCCTTAAAATCCAAGAAGAGCGGCATATACAACAACACACCAATGATAAGTTAGTTTTAGGCTAATTAATTAAATGATTCTCGTTTAATATTTTTATTAATTTTGAGCAATTTATAAGAATTTGATAGTGTTTTATGCTCCTTTGTACGTTTTGAAGGAAAAAAGATGTATAATGGCAAAGCGCAAGGCAAAACAAACCAGAAAATGTGCAAAATTAGACTCGGATACTAAATGGAGCCTAGACGCTACCTTATGGGCACCTAGGTGTTCTTGTAGATGAAATCCCATACAAAATAAATCTCATAAAAAATTGGTGCCCCTCTTGTCAAAAGGCAGCAAAATCGCTGCCTCCCAAGTTCTCCTCTTGAGTTTGCTAGCTTGGGGTTGGTTAAGTTTGGTTCTGTGGAAGGCCTTGCCTATTAGTGTTTGAAGTTCCTGCTCCATCTCGGCTAGTACCAGCATCCACTTAAAAGTTTGGCATGCATAACGAGCGTGTTGAAAGTTCCTTCACCGTCTTGGGCCACACTAGTACAAGCATGCCCACCTCATGCAGTTTTTGTCTGCAAAACCGATTCTTTATCAATAAGGTGGAAACACATTCAACCTATTCAGGGCTTAATACTTAGAGAAGAAAAAAATTTACTATTTTTTTTATTTTTCCTTTTCCACGTCTGGTTGGTGAGTTAGAACACACTCGAGGACCTTGGCATAATCTGGAATTATGACTAAATTGTCTGCAATTATGGCATCTCACTGTAGCTTACCGTTTTGTTGCTGGCCTAGGTTTGCTGTAGTCTCTCCTTCTATGTTTCCTAGGACGGCCAAGGCTTCCTTAGCACATTAGGTGGTGCTAAGTCATGGTCTTCGTTGAACATAGGCCAATAATTTTCATTAGGAACACCATGAATTGCACCAAAGTAACACCTTCATAATTCAGCCCAGACTTAAGGATCTCAATGTTCAGCAAAATCCGTTCTCAAAGAATTTATGGCTGCCATGGCATGAACAGATGGTATAATCTCCTATTGTCCACAGTCACAACTCTTTATTTATAGTTTAACTCAAACTCTAACATCATCATAATCAACCTATGCACATCATCAATAATAATTCAGCCTTAGTACATCAATAATATCTCACAATATGAAAAAAAATAAATAACTGAAAAATACGTAAGATTTGGGGTCATTAGAGTCACCTGAAACTCAAATTTAAAGCAACGATACACTTGGGTTGCAAAATTTAGCAGCTTGTTTACTCGACATCTAACTGCAGGAGTTAGTTTTTGCTCCTACCTTGCAGCAGTCGATGATCTAGTGAACATAGTTTCCATTATCTTCATGTGGATCCCTTCTAGTAAAGTCAAAGGAGCCTTGAACCATAGTTAATCTAACCAAATGTTGAAGGACTCAATGAAATTGTTAGTTAAGTGCTCAACCTTAACTCTAGGATCTTGTAGATGTCTACTTCAGCATTTAGTGGGAATTGCAGCAAGCCACTCAGACGCCTCTCTATTCAAAGCTTTCAACCTATTCATTAACCTCTTAAACGGCTCTGGGTTCTCACTTTCTGATGCTTCCTGAAACAATTTCTAATATTAACAGCTGAGAACTCTTTTCCATATTTTTCTGCAAGTGGAAGCAACAATACCGATTAGAAGATGTGGGGATCATGTGTTCTACAGCTTCAATGAGACCCTATAAACAAGATTAAGAAAAATGATTAGCAAAAAAATAGAATCTCACATAAATGAGAAAAATAGTAAAAGAATATAATTGAGAAAAAAAAGACCATTTCTAATTGCATATTCCAAAACATGGGTTCCAAATTCTTTGTAATTATAATAATCTTGCCACAATTCCAAGTGACCTCCCCCATCTTCAGTTCTTGCCCTCTTGCAGCCCTTGGAATTCTTTCATTAGGATTAACATTTAAACCAATATCCTCTCGAGCAGCTCTAAGAAGTGGGTTATCAAAGTTCTAGAATTCTTGAAGTGCCTCACTTTCAGGGCTTATTAACTCTACACTATCTGAACTCTTTTCAAGTGCCAGTGCTTTCTCATGCAGCCTAAACTCAAAGTCCGAGTCATATGTGGGAGAAGAAAGATCATTGGCCTCGTTCACGTCTACACGAATCATTTCATCAACTGAGTCACCCTCTTCCTTATTAGATTCTATATTCACCACTGGTGGAGGCTCATGGTTTGGAAAAAGCACATCAACTGATTCAAGAGGGGTGGTCTTAACTCTAAGAACAATCATATTATTTGGATTGGTGCTAAGCTCAAACATCCTCATGAGGCTTCTACCATCAACAATGTTCATCTTCAACTGTCCTTCTCTTATACTAGCTTCAATATCAAACCTAACATTGTAGGTCAAATGAACATCTCCAACTGCCTCATCCATAATGCCTTGCGACAACAACAAATATGACATTTTGTCTGAATCTACCCTCCATGACCCCATGCCCATTCTATCCACTGTCACTCTAACATTATTAAAAACCATTTTCAGCGAAGCCCTGAAATCAAAACACATACTATTTTTAACCATTAAAATTTCAAAACTTACAAAACTATTCTCTAAACAACAAAAAAAAGCAAACAACCAAGAGAATACAACTAATAATACTATAAAAACTCATATTAGTTAAAAAAAACAAAAACACATTTATTTGCAATCATTAAAATTTCCAAACTATAAAAACTGCTCTATAACGACAAAAGAAGCACACAAGCAACAAATACAACTAATAACTCCATATCAACCCATCTCAGTAATTAAAAAAAAAAAAACCTAAACACATTAATTTGCAAACGATAAAATTTCCAAACTATTAAAACTATACTTTTTAACGGCAAAAGAAGCACACAAATAACAAATACAACTGATAACAAAAAAATAATAATAAAACAATAAAAGAAGTAAACAAGCAATTGAATACAACTAATAACACCATAAAAATTCATTCCAACCAAAAAATAAAAATAAAAACTCTTTAAGTTTACAGGATAGTTTAAAAGCAGTTTTAATGACAAGGAATAACCACTTCCAAGATGGTAGCCTAGTGGCAAATATTGGGCTTAGTCATGATGAGTAGTTTGATGAATAAGAGGTTTCAAGTTTGAATCCCTTGGAAATAACATGAGATTATATACTTTATGGACTTTGTTATTAGTCCTTGATGGACTTTGTCCCAAAGCTTTCCATAATATCTTTATTTTTCTCCTATGTATGCTACCACAAACTATCCAAAACCCTCTGCTTATTGATGATCACTCAAGATATAGGTATGTCCACTATTAATTTGATCCCAAAGTAGATATTGCCAATTTAGGGACCATCAATGTTTGTGGACCCCATTAACGTTCTTTTTATTTACTATTACTATGATTATTATTATTATTATTATGATAAACTTTACATAATTACTAACATGTATAATAGCTAACCATGCACATATAGCATATTAGAATTCTCAAACTTTCAAAAATCCTTATGGCTTAAACCTGAAACCGTGAGCATAAATTAATTCGATGATATCCTCTTGTATGTGTTATACAGCTCTGCGGAGTTATTTGGAGCCCCACAACTGATCCCGAGGACTCTGAATATCATGTTCGAGGTGCTTTTTAGGGCCACCAGGGCCGCACCTTAGTAGGTTGCCTCTTTGGAATGAGCACCAGCTCGGGTCGGATTATTCTTACTTAAAAGTGGACTGCTACTTGCCATCACTGGCCAACAAATGGCAAATAACTCATCATCAAATGGGAAGTAATCCATTGGCAGAGGAATATGACACTTGTCTCTTGCCACTTGACACACCTTGATGTGACACTAGGGTCGTGGGCAAAACTCACCTAACTTTCGGTCAAAGTTGTAGCCTATAAATGGGATGCATTTATTGCATCCTAGCATGCATGCTCCTTCCTACCTAACAAGCTCTCGTTCTCTGTCGAGCAACTCCTGCCTTGAGCATCGGACAACCCTTGTTTGTTGACTGACCAGTTCTTCTCTTGCCTCCGAAGCGTCCCTCCTCTTGTTGTAGGTTTACCCGATTAGGCAGAGGTGAGCATGGAAAAGCAGAGAACTGTGCGCTCCCGTACGTGGTGTTGATTTGACGCTGGGCCTTAGTAGTCAAAGATTTTATTTCATAAAGTGTTGGTTAAGAACTTTTTGAAGGAAGTTGAGCCGAGCCAATGCCTTGGGCTGAGCCACTAAGACATTCTTCCTCTTTTGCCTGGAGCCTCACGGAGTGGAGGCCCACAGTGCTGAGCCGGTTTGCTTTTCCCTTGGCACTCTCTAGCTGAAATTTTTTTTTAAAAAAAAGATCAGCCTTTCTAGTGTTCTTCCTAAATGCTGATCAATCATTTATTTGCAAAGGAAAGAAAGACAAAGTAGTTGTTACTTTTGCTCTTCAACCAAGATGGGGGGAAAAAATGGAAAGAAGACAAAAGCTAAACTACTTTCAACCCTCTGTAACTGAGGAAAGGGAAATGGAAGGAAGAAAAAAAATGAAACCACTCATTTCCTACTTTATTTTTTATTTTTTATTTTTAACGTTTTGGTCAAAATTTTTGTATAAATTGGATGCTTTGCGTCTGAATCAATGGAAAAAAAGAATTCAGGGGATTGATCCCCTGAATCAAGTTTGTCATTTTTACTTTAGTTTAAAAAATTAAATTTTAATGTTTTATTCAATATTTGTAATATTTTAAGAGCTAGAGAGTGCTACATGTGGAATAGTGGACCTGTCATAATGTCCAAAAATCTTAGGTCATTTCTAAACTCTCTCGGTATTATTATTTGTAGTTCACATTGCAATATAGTGAATTAGTAATTTGAGGATATTTTTTTGCGTAACTTGGAAGAAAGCGTTAGATAAATAGAGATTTTTGACCATCAATATTGTTTGAGGATATCACAATAATATGTTTAATTAAATAAGATCAGATTAATTTTAAGTGAAATCATAATTCTTAACATTTTTAGAATTTATTTATTTCAACATTTTATTGCCTTTTTTAATTTATTTTTGCATTAATTTTAGTTTTGAATTGGAACCCCCCATAATAATTAAATTAATAGGTATGTCTTCCAATTATAAGATAACACATATAAGAGGATATCATTGACCCCTAAAGAGGAGCTATGGATTTTGTATCTATGAATAACAAGTCTACGCTATCTAGAGCCATATATCCAACGTACCAGTATGCATACCATCATAAAATATGGATGTCACCCTTTAGTATATCAAAAGACATAAGTCAAGACAATGAGCTCATTATGCATCTCAAAATTAAGGTACAACACATATGATTGTCAAAAGTGAATTGATTTACCGAGACAAAATTATCAATCCAAATCAATTACACTTTATGTCTCAATCCAATACATCATCACCTATGACAATGTACTAATGTTTCTATTCGCAAAGTCCACCTTCGATGGCCAGGACAAACCATCTCCTATTAGGGATATAGACAATATAACAATTTTTGCGTGAATAAAGTACCCAACTTTATTCCCTCGATTGCGGATCTTATGATTTAGATCGTCACATTTAGAATCATGCTTTTTACATAATCTGTCCATCATATGCCTGATTCTAAAGGCTTAGACCGACAGTCCTAGACTTTTGTTTGCTTATCATACATTCTACAAATATGAATGTAAAGAGGACAATCAATTTCGTATATGAATAATAAATAAACTCTTTATTGATAAAAATGTCTCCCAAAATATATTTCATTTTTACTCCTTAGGGCATACATGTCTAACAACGACTTGATTGGAAAGCATTTTTCCATTTCAAATCCATTCTAAACTATTTTTTTTCCCATCTATGTATTTGAAATATACAAATTTAATTGAAATTAAAAGGATGCAAAATGGTGCAATTTGATTGGTTTGTTGACTATGTTGTAGCAAATTGAATTATTCTTGCTTGTACTAGATTTAAATTGTTAAGAACTGATAGCCTCTTGTGTGAAGCGAAAAGGTAGCATACATAGGAGAAAAAGAAAGATAAGTTTTAAGAGTTTTTTAAATTCACAAATGTTTCTATTCTTAAATTAGTGTCTTTTTCACTCAAGAAGTGAAGCGGTGACGTGCATTAAAACGAGCCATGTTTTTGAAGTTTTTTAAATTCACTGTTGTTTCTATGGCTAAATTAGTGTGTGTTTCACATAAGAACTTAAATGAGCCGTGCTTAAATAAGAGATAACTTTAACAAGTTTTTTCAATTCTCTATTGTTTCTATGGCTAAATTAGTTTGTGTTTTACACAAGAGGTGAAACGGTAGCGTCCTTAAAAAACAAAAGATAAGTTTTAACAAGTTTTCTTAATTCACTAATGTTTCTATTGTTAAATTAGTATGTTTTTCGCTCAAGAACTAAAGTGGTGGCGTGCTTTTAAGTGTACCATGATTTTCAACAACTTTTTTCATATTGCTATTGTTTATTTGGCCAAGTTAGTGTGTTTTTCAAACAAGATGTGATATGGTGGCAGACTTAAAAACAAACGATAAATTTTATTAATTTTTTTTCAACTCACTAATGTGTGTATTGTTTAATTAGTGTTTTTCACTCAAGAAGTAAAACAATGGCGTTCTTAAAGAGTCGTGATTTTTAATTTGTTTTGTCATTTCATTGTTGTTTATATGGCTAAAATAGTGTGTTTATCGCTCAACAACTAAAACGGTGGCTTGCTTAAAAAATGAGACAAGATTTTAACAAGTTTTATCAATTTACTATTGTTTCTATGGCTAGATTAGTGTGTCACACACAAGAAGTGAAATGGGCTATGCTAAAATAAGAGATAAGTTTTAACAAGTTTTTTCAATTCTTTATTGTTTTCATGGCTAAATTAGTTGTATTTCGCACATGAAAAGGTGAAACGGTGGCATGCTTAAAAAACAGAAGATAAGTTTCAACAATTTTTTCTAATTCACTAATGTTTCTATTGTTAAATTATTGTGTTTTGCACTCAAGAAGTGAAGCTGTCACGTGTTTTAAAATGAGCCATAATTTTTAACAAGTTTTTTCAATTCATTACCTATGGCTAAATTAGTGTGTTTTTCACTCAACAACTAAAACGATGGAGTGCTTAAAAAACGAGCTATGATTTTTGGCAAGTCTTTCCAATTCACTGTTGTTTCTATGGCTAAATTAGTGTGCTTTTCACTCAAGGAGGGAAGCATTAACATGCTTTAACATGAGCCATGATTTCAACACTTTTTTCATTTCATTATTGTTTATTTGGCTAAATTAATGTGTTTTTCACAAAAGAAGTGAAATGGTGGCTGACTTGAAAAAGGAATGGTAAGTTTTAATAAGTTTTTTCAATTCTATTTTAAATTAGAGTGTTTTTCACTCAAGAAGAGATAAAGTCGTGTTCTTAAAGAAAAGCCATGATTTTTAACTAGTTTGTCAATTCACCTTCGTTTATAGGCTAAATTACTATGTTTTTTACTCAACAACTTAAACAGTAGCATGCTTAAAAGATGAGCCATGAATTTTAAAAAGTTTTTTCAATTCTCTATTGTTTCTATGGCTAGATTGGCTTGTGTTTCACACAAGAGGTGAGATGCTGGTGTGCTTAAAAAACAAAAAGATAAGTTTTAACAAGTTTTTTCAATTCAGTTACTTTTCCATTGTCAAAATTAGTGTGTTTTTGCTCAAGAAGTGAAGCGGTGACTGCTATTAAACGAGCCATGATTTTCATCTAAGTTTTTTCATTTCATTATAGTTTATTTGGCTAAATTAGTGTGCTTTACAAACAACCAGTGAAATGATGCAATTTATTTATTTATTTATTTTGGTTATCAAGGTTACGCGACTAGCATTTTTGTTAAAAATACTAAATGGCAAGAATAAGAAGAAGTCACGTAACTTTGAGTTACGTGTTGATGATGCTAGGTGTTTCTCTCTATTGTTCATTGCAGCTTACTACTTCATAGCGTATATTCGTGTTTAACTGGAATAAATAAGCAGATCATAATGTATAGTAAATGATCCCAAAAATTTAAGAATGGAGACAATCACTGTACTCACTAGTAGATAAGATAAAATAATCCTCTAATTTTTGCAAGTAATTATCCAATTCACCCTATTTAAGAGTTTTTAATTAGGAAAATTTTGAACATCTAAAAGATAAATTTATAAGGAAAATACTAGATACTCCAATTTTAATTCCAACTTCTAGTTGTCCTAGTTTTATTGGTAAGTGTTTACAAGATTGTCACATTAATAAATTGCATCTACCAATAAACTAATCACAACCCAAGAATTGGTGCAAAAATTAGGATTAATGTTTGTCCTTAGCATTATTCAATTTATAACGCCTAGTTGTGATAATCATTGTTTAGAATTTGGAGATTAATGAACAGAGCAAGGAAAAAACACAAAAAGCACGTGCTTTTTTTTTTGTTTTTAGTTTACTTTTGTTAAAGCCTTTCTTACTTAATTTGTAACTTTTCTTTTCTATTGATTTGCAGGAACTAGATACCACCTTATGCAGGGGCTCCACTGTTGAAGCCGTCACTGTCGCATAGGCTTCTTTGTTGTCGTTTATTTGTGATCTTTGTAAACTGTTGTTCGTCTTGGATAATTTTAAGTAGCTGTCGTTTGATAGCTTAGGATGTCTTTTATGTTATGCATTGCACTTTATGTTAGGTCGAGACTTGTTAAGTATTATGATTACCTTCTATTTTTGGTAGATACCAATTTTATTCCCTTGATTTGTAATTGCAAGAGAGTATTCTCTCTAACATAGGTTTCCTCATAGATCCTTCGTCGTATTCGAGGTTCCGTTTGTTCCTAAATAAATATCTTTTATCTTTTTATCTCTTTTGCCTTTCTTTACAATTTCTTTTCCTTTTTCGTTCTTTTTTTGGCTTTTCTCATCTTTTTTCCATTTTTTTCATCTTATTATTATCTTTTACTTTTCTTCCATTTGTTTTTTATTCCCGCCTTTTTCGTTTACATGGTCAATATTTAATTTTTGCTTCCTCTCACCCTTGTGCTTTCTTTCTAGCTTCCCCATGCTATTATCTTATATATTTTCATATTCACTTCATTAAATTATAATTCTATGTGTGTCATCAAAATTTTTTCCTTTTAATTTATTGTTATTGCATATTCTCCTTAAATATTGTCTTTCACATTTTTCCCTATTTAAATAATTTTTTATGGAGAAAGGAAAAAATTGTATATTTAGGTTAAAACTTGGTAAATAACGTCATAGAGTTTCAAAATATATAGTAAATAGCATATCATGCGAAATTAAGAACCAAAACCCTAAAATAATACCACCTCTTTCTCCTCTATATCTCTCACTCTCTTCCCTTGTTGGCGTCATCGACGGTTGAAAAATATAGTATTGCTCTAGCAATACTAGATTATCATGTAGATAAAAAATTCATTTGCGACTTCATTAGACTGACGAAGGCCAAGAAACACAGTATTACTTTAGTAATATTGTATTACCGTGTAATTAAAAAAATTCATCGACGACTTCGTTGGACCAAGCGGCGGTTTGGAAATACAATTTTACTTTGGTAATACTGTTATCGCATAAATACAATGCTACTCTGGTAATACTATATTAACATATAAATACAACAAAATTTACCGGTGACCCACCGAAAAATATAGTATTACTCTAACAATACTGTATTACCATGTAAATACAAATTTTGGATCACATGGCGACTAGGAAATACAGGATGGTAATACTATATTACCGTATAAATACAAAATATTCACAAACGACTTTGTCGGACCATCAACGGTAAGAGAATACAATATTACTTTGGAAATATTGTCTTATGGTATAAATACTAAAACTTACTGGTGACATCGTCAGGTCTCTAGTGGTTGAGAAATACATTATTAATCTGGCAATACTGTATTATTATGTAAATCCAAAAATTTACAAAAATTCACCAGTGACTTTGCCAGACTACTGGCTACCATGAAGTACAATATTCTTTCCATGTAAATACAAAAGATTCATTGGTGGCATTGCTAGAGAGTTCACGACTAGGAAATACAGTAATTATTTTAGTAACACCATATTACCGTATAAATACAAAAATTCATCAGTAACTTCGCCAGAGAGCTGACGACCGAGAAATACAATATTAATCTGGCAATACTATATTACCATGTAAATGCAAAAAATTCACTGGTAACTTCGCCAGACTACCAACGGTCAAAAAATACAATATTACTCTTGTAATGATGTATTATTGTGTAACTGCAAAAATTTTTAGTAGACATAGAATGGCTTAATAAATGCTTAACTTATTAATTTGGTTGTTATTTTAGTTCAGTAATGCTGAAATGCTGCTTGTTTATGAAGTTGAGTTTTTGTTACATTATAGACATGAAATGACACAGTAAATGTTTGGTAAATCTTGATTTATTTTCGACATAGGATGTCATAATGTATTCTTAAACCAATTAATAAATAACTAGGAAAACTAAATTTATTTAAGCTAATTATTAGAATGGAACCTTTGAACCTTAGCTTTATTATAATTACTATTTAACCCCTTTTAATTTGTTATTATTCTTGTTGTTATTTTATTACAGTTAATTTTAATTAGTTGCACCTATTGTTGAAATTTAATTTTTATTTAAACTACATTTCTTGTTATTGAAGTTCCATAATAACGAAATTCTAAAAATAAAAAATGCTATAAAAATGTGTAAAATATTGTGATTATATTTCATAAATAATAAATATTAGTCTTCATATTTTCAGGCTTTAAATAAATAAATAATTAATATAAAAAATATACTACGCCTTTAGAATTACCTTTCTTATGGGTTCGACATCGGATTTATTGAGTTTTATTACTTGAACGACCTTATATTTAGGATTATAACGGATTGTACTTTTTAAGATCGGACATCATGCCTTTAGATGTTGGGCTTATTTTTTCTCCATTCATCTTTTTTTTATTTAATAATAGGGTCAAAGTGTTTATTCGAAGAGATTGATCTAACTTCATAATGTTTTCAATATGAAAATTTGTATATGTAATACTGAGTTTTTTTAGTGCAGACTTGCTGATGAAAAGCGTTTTGGTATATTAATTGTTAAAACAATTATTCAGTTGGACAAGTGTATATATAAAAGAAATTATTAGCGAGACAGTTATATTTTAAGTTTTTTTTTAGTTTAATGAAATCTTTATTTTTTTAAAAAAAGAGACAACACATTGCTCTATATATGTTGTTTATATACGAATTAAATGGGAGAAAAATAAAATATAAACGTTATGCATTAAGCTTCACGAAAAAAGTTCCAAAAATAAAATAAAGTAGACAAAAAGACCCATAAAATAACATTACTTGATAAGAAGAAAAAAAGTCCTCAGTAGCAAAAAGCAATCCACGTTTCTACACGTTAAAGTGCCTCTAGACTTAAAAAAAAAAGTTGGAAGCTTTTGAAAAAGTTTAAACTTTTTTTATCGTATGGGGCGCACAATACTTTTTGATGCCACACGCGTCCACGCCACTTTTGATTCCACATATTACCCGTTGGGACGCTTAGGATTCCTCGACTGAACATGAATTAAAATCAAGTCAATCCACTTTGAGAGCTTTTATGGCAACCAGCCGACCAAGAATTGCAAGAAATTAAGGTGTCAACTTCCAATCAAAATTAGCCACTCCCATCCAATTTTCTTGCAAAATCCTGATCATTTACGTAAGCTTCACACCAAGAGAGTAGATCATGCGTTCTTCTTGACTTTTAAGCTTTCTAAAACCTTGATGTACTCATTCTGCACTCAGTCACCTTAGAACACTACTTCCTTAACGCATCTCTGTTCTTGCTTTGTTGCCAAATCATGAAACTTTCAGCCATGCTCTGGTGTCTTTTCATTCACTTCTTTCTCTTCACTGCAGCCTTCTCAAGACATGAAGGAAACGTCACAGATAGGCTCTCCTTGCTTGAATTCAAGGCAAAAGTGCTGGATCCTCTCGGAGTTCTGAATTCTTGGAATGACTCTCAACATTTCTGTGAGTGGCAAGGCATAACATGTGGCCGTCGACACCGCAGGGTCACTCAGATGAAACTCAATTCAAGTCAGCTTGGGGGCTATCTATCTCCTCATATTGGAAATTTGAGCTTCCTAAGAAGATTATACCTTCAAAATAATAGCTTCAGTCATGAAATCCCACGAGAAATTGGCCATTTGTTTCGGCTTCAATCGTTAAACCTCCTGAACAATTCCTTCAGTGGCAAGATTCCAATCAACATTTCAGGTTGCTCGAACCTCCAGTATCTTATTCTAGCTAACAACAATCTTACAGGAGAAATTCCTAAAGGTATTGGTTCATTATCCAATCTTAAGGTACTTGCTTTTGTCTACAATAATTTAGAAGGTGAAATTCCGAGTTCCATCGGAAATCTAACTAATCCTCTTGAGCTTTTGGGTGTTGGATTCAACAATTTGCATGGAAGTATTCCAAACACGTTAGGTCAGTTGAAAATGTTGGGCGACCTTTTGCTCGGTGGAAACAATTTAACCGGCACAATCCCTCCCTCAATATACAATCTCTCATCTCTTCGGATATTTTCAGTTCACTCAAACCGACTTCAAGGAGATCTTCCTCCTAATTTGGGCCACTCAATACTCCCAAACCTTGAAATCTTTTTGACTCACACGAACCAATTTACTGGACCAGTTCCTCTTATTTCCAATGCCTCAAAACTAGTCGCTTTTGAAATCTCGACTAATCACCATATCGGAAGAGTGCCTGATTTTTCAAACTTGCCCAACTTGAAAAAACTAGCGGTCGATGACAATAACCTTGGATACGGCAGTGACGGAGACCTGATTTTTCTCTTTTCTGTAGTCAACTGCACAAATTTAGAAGAGTTAGCAATTAATGACAATAATTTTGGAGGATTACTGCCTAAACAAATAAGCAACTTCTCAACAAATCTTTGGTATATGACCTTTGGAAGGAATCATATTAGAGGAAGCATTCCAGTTGGAATTGGAAATCTTGTCAACTTGGAGGGCCTAGGTTTTGAAAATAATCTCTTGGCTGGTTCTATTCCAAGCTCAATATGCAAACTCCAAAAGTTAAACGTACTTTCTTTAGACACAAATAAGCTCTCAGGAACCATTCCCTCTTCTTTAGGAAATTTGACATCACTAAATGTTTTATCTCTCACGTCAAACAACATACAAGGAAGGTTACCGCCAAGTATCGGAGGATGTGGGAATTTGAGGATATTGTATCTTTCACGGAACAATCTTAGTGGTCCCATTCCAGAAGCGGTGTTTGCTTTGCTATCTGCTTCAACAAATATAGATTTGTCCAATAACTATTTTACTGGTTTTATCCCAAAGGAAGTGGGTAAACTATTTAACCTTGGTTATTTGGATCTTTCTGAGAACAAGTTATATGGTGAAATTCCAAAAACTCTTGGTAGCTGTGAAAGCTTGGAGTTCTTGTATTTGGAGGGAAATTTATTACAAGGAAGCATCCCTCAGTCCTTTGATGCTTTGAGGGGGATTCAAGAAATTGATCTTTCACGCAATAACTTGTCTGGCAAAATCCCAAGCTATTTGAAAGGTTTACGCGCATTGCAAAAATTGAATTTATCATTTAATAATTTTGAAGGTGAGATACCTACCCAAGGAATCTTCATAAACACAAGCGGCCTTTCCATCATGGGAAATACAAGGCTTTGTGGAGGAATACCTCCACTAAATTTACCCAAATGCCACTTCAGTTTGCAAAAGAAGAGCAGACTATCTGGTAAGCAAAAGTCAATTGTCTTAATTGTGTGTGGATTTGTTGCATTAATGCTTACCGCTCTGTTCTTAAAGCTTTTTTGTTGGACAAGGAGAGGAAAAGTCATGTTAAATTTGGGATCATCATTTGGGATTTCTTTCTTCAAAGTATCATACAGAGATCTTTTCAAAGCAACAGATGGCTTTTCTTCGGAGAATTTGATTGGTATTGGAAATTTTGGGAGTGTATACAAAGGGATACTAAACCATGAGAAAAGATTAGCGGTTGCTGTGAAAGTATTGAGCCTACAAACATCAAGGGCACTGAAAGGATTCATGGCAGAGTGCAAAGTCTTGAAGAACATAAAGCATCGAAACCTTGTCAAACTTTTGACTGCATGCTCAAGCATTGATTTTCAGGGAAATGATTTCAAGGCTCTAGTGTACGAGTTTATGATCAATGGGAGTCTAGAAGAGTGGTTGCATCCTAGTCATGGAGTGAATTTGGAACAAGCAAGGCATTTGAATCTTACCCAACGAATAAACATTGCTATTGATGTGGCTAATGCTCTGGATTACCTACACCATCACTGTCATGTGCCAATAGTTCACTGCGACATAAAGCCAAGTAACATTCTCTTGGATGGTGACATGACTGCTCGTGTTGGAGATTTTGGATTAGCAAGATTCCTCAGCGATCCTTCTCATCTATTTTCTTCATACGAAAGCAGCTCCATTGGAATAAGAGGTTCCATCGGCTACATCGCCCCAGGTAAAATTGAAATTATTTCTCTTATCAATTATGTGCAGTATTGTGCGGGAATTGTAATTGATGATAATTTCTCATGTGACATTTTTTAAAAATTGTTCCAGATCATCCATGACAACTATGTCTACTGAATTCATATTGCAGCTACTTATTGATTCTTGGTTACCACTACTACAATTTGTTTTCTTTGATGAATAAAATATTTTGGAAAATAGATTATAATAGTTCATGAAAGAACTACATAATGAGAATATTAATGAAATCGTACATTTTCAAATACATAAACAATTGGTGTGCATGCGAACCATTAATGCATAGATAAGAAACTTTACAAGATTTATTTACTAATAATATAATTATGGCTTACAGAGTACGTAATGGGTGGTGAATTATCAAGAGAGGGGGATGTCTATAGCTATGGGATTCTTTTGCTGGAGATGTTCACGGGAAAGCGACCAACTGATGAAATGTTCAAAGATGATTTCAATCTCCACCACTTCGTCAAAATGTCATTGCCAGAAACAATTGCTCAAGTAGTGGATTCTGTTCTTCTGATCGGAGCGAATCAAGTGGAAGAAAGACCAACGGCAAGCGAACATGGTGACATGGAGATTAATCACATTGAGGAAACTAGCATTAACGATTTCCAAAGTGTGCAAAGTTGTCATCTGATGTTGAACACTAATCTTGTAAAAGCCTTGCATTCAGTCCTCAAGATAGGAATTGCTTGTTCTGAAAAAACCTCAACAGAAAGGATGAATATGGGAGATGTTGTCAAGGAGCTACTACATGTCAAAACTGCTTATATGGGTGCTCAAATACAAGAGGGCTGGAGGCCAAGAACTGGCTAAGTTTCCATGGTGCATACTATTATTCTTTAGAAATAATCTGATTAATCTATCACAGATTGGTTAAATGACACAATGGTCCATGTTGACGATGCTAGGTGTTTTTCTCTATTGTTCATTTTAGCTTACTGCTTCATAGCGTATATTAATGTTTAACTGGAATAAATAAGCAGATCACAATGTATAGTAAATGATCCCAAAAATTTGAGAATGGAGACAATCACTGGTACTCACTAGTAGCTAGGGTAAAATAATCCTCTAATTTTTGCAAGTAATTATCCAATTCACCCTATTGAAGAGTTTTTAATTAGGAAAATTTTGAACATCTAAAAGATAAATTTAACTCCAATTTTAATTCCAACATCTAGTTGTCCTATTTTTATTGACAAGTGTTTACAAGATTGTCACATCAATAAGTTGCATCTACTAATAAACTAATACAACTTAGAAGTTGGTGCAAAAATTAGGATTAGTGTTTGTCCCAAGCATTATTCAATTTATAACACCTACTTGTGATAATCATTGTTTAGAATTTAGAGATTAATGTACAGCGCAAGGAAAAAACACAAAAAGCACATGCTTTTTTGTTTTTAATTTACTTTTGTTAAAGCCTTTTTTACTTAATTTGTAACTTTTTGTTTCTTTCGAATTGCAGGAACTAGATACTACCTTATGCAGGGTTCCTCTGTTGAAGCCGTCACTATCGCATAGGCTTCTTTGTTGTCGTTTATTTGTGATATTTGTAAACTATTGGTCATCTTGAATAAATTTGCCTAGCTGTCGATTGATAGCTTAGGATGTCTTTTATGTTATGCATTGCACTTTATGTTAGGTTGAGACTTGTTAAGTATTATGATCACCTTCCATTTTCGGCAGATACAAGTTTTATTCCCTTGATTTGTAATTGCAAGAGAGTTTTCTCTCTAACATGGGTTTCTTTATAGATCCTTCTTCGTCGGATACGAGGTTCCGTTTGTTCCTAAATAAATATCTTTTATCTTTTTTTCTCTTCTGCCTTTCTTTACCATTTTTTCCTTTTTCATTCCCTTTTTGGCTTTTTTCATCTTTTTTCTTTGCTATTTTCATCTTTTTATTTTCTTTTACTTTTCTTCCATTTGTTTTTTTCATTTACATGGTCAATATTTAATTTTTGTTTCCTCTCACCCTTGTGCTTTCTTTCTAGGCTCACCTAGCTAATATTTTATATATTTTCATATTCACTTGTTAAATTATTTTTCTGTGTATATCATCAAAATACTCTTCTTTTCAATTTATCCTCATTGTATAGTTGATTTAAATATTTTCTCTCACATTTGTCCCTACTCAGATTTTTTTTTTTTTTTTTTATGGACAAAGCGCAAAATAACATGTTTAGGTTAAAAATTAGTAAATAATGTCATATAGTTTTAAAATGTGTAATAAATAGCTTATCAAGAGAAATTGAGAACCAAAACCCTCATATAACCCCACCTCTTTCTCCTATATATCTTTTACCCTCCTCTCTTACCCGCATCATTAGTGGCCGGGAAATATAGTATTACTCTAGTAAAACAAGATTATTGTGTAGATACAAAAATTTATTTGCGACTTCGCTGGACCACCGGAGGCCAGGAAACACAATATTACTCTGGTAATATTGTATTACTATGTAATTACAAAAATTCATCGACGACTTCATCGGACCTGGCGGTGGTCGAGAAAGACAATATTACTTTGGTAATGCTATATTACCGCATAAATACTGTGCTACTTTGGTAATACTGTATTAAGATGTAAATATAACAAAATTCACCGACGATTTCGTTGGACCGCTGATGGCCGAGAAATATAGTGTTACTCTAACAATACTGTATTACCATGCAAATACAAAATTTTGGGTTGCACGGCAAATACGGTAATATAAATATAGTATGGTAATACTATATTACCGTATAAATACAAAAAATTCACAAGCGACTTTGCCAAACCATCGACGGAAGGAAAATACAATATTACTTTGGAAATATTGTATTACGGTATAAATACTAAAATTTACCGGTGATATTATCAAATCGTCAACTGCCGAGAAATATAGTATTAATCTAGCAATACTGTATTACTATTTAAATCCAAAATTTTACCAGCAACTTTGCTAGACTACTGGCTACCGTGAAGTATAGTATTCTTACCATGTAAATAAAAAAAATTCATCGGTGGCATTGCCAGAGAGTCAGCGACTTGGAAATACAGTAATTATTCTAGTAATACCATATTACCATATAAATACAAAAATTCATCAGTAACTTCGCAATACAGCTAGCAACCGAGAAATACAATATTAATTTGGTAATACTATATTATCGTGTAAATACAAAAAATTCACCAGTAACTTTGCCTGACTGCTAACGGTCGAGAAATACAATATTACTCTTGTAATACTGTATTATCATGTAACTATAAAAAATTCTCTGGCATTGGCAAAGTCGCCGGTGACCAAAAATGTTTTTTTTCTTAGTTAATACCAAAAATACACAACAAAAAACAACTTTTCTATAACCAATTCACAATATCATCCGTCCTCAAAAAATAAGATCAAAATAATAAAAATGTTCTATTCTAGTAATAGTAAAAAAAACGCATAATCAAATCACAAAAATTCACAAAATCAACTAAATACATAAATCATTTCCTCATTTCTCACCATCTAAACAAAAATGCAAAAACATAGAAATCAACTCAAAATCAAGAGTAATGAGAGAATCAACAAGAATTTGAGGTTGCTTCCATCACCGATCACGATCTCCACTGAAATTTGAGGTCGTGCGATAAGATCTATTATTAGAGCTCCATTACAAATCATGACCTACATATGCCATCGACAACAACCATGGTAGACTCTTCAGTGCATATGTTCAAACCCTAAACCAATTTTAGAGAAAAAAGAAAAACAAAAAATAAACCTGCAAAACGCATGGAGGCTCATATCCAATCTTTCGATCTTCAACGTCATCTTCTCCAGAGTCATCTTCTTTGGATTTGGAAACTTTAGGCGTGTCTAGATCTGATCAATAGTCAGGAACTCTAGATCAAGGGATGCCAATGATGAAGAAGACAATCGTCCTAATCTGGCGACGCTGGAGCTTGAGGTCAGCAAATTAACAGAGACATGATGCCAATGAATTTTCCGTCGACTTGGGACAAGATTGAAGGAAGAAAGAGAGATAAGGGAGAGGAACTAGAGTAAAAGAGAGAAAGAAGCGGGAAAAGTAAAAAATGAAAAAGAAAACATATTAGACGTGACAAGGGTATTTTGGGTTTTTAATGAAGGTAAAATACTAAAATTTTAAAATACGCAATTTTATCCACTTTTTCAAATTATTTTACATAATTTACTATTAGTTTCTAAACATCTGACATTTTTGTGCAGTTTCTCTCATTTTTTAAGTGGTCTTGTCAGCTACTAATTTCTTATAGTACCTTCTAATTAATTTTTTTTCGATTTTGTTGATTTTTTTAATAAAAAAACCCTTATTTGTCTGCACATGCTCACATTTTCTCTCATACACAATTATTTAACCAAACACATGTTTTGATTAAACATGTATTTCAATCCATTTGTTTGTTTTAATTTGTTTATTTTCAAAAATTATATTTTTAATGAAGCCATTAAAATTTTTTCTCCTTAAAAAGGGAGACTTTGGGCCTATTTAGAGATATTAGATTGTACATGCTCAGTTTGTACCTTATGTTAGTAAGCCTTGGGTTTGAATTTAGATAATTAAGTCCTTGAATTTAGAAACATGCAGCAAAAAATCCAAATATATATTTTTTCAACAGAAATTGACGTTCGTTGTGCACAATGCACATGGATTGGTGAGTAATGTCACGAATGGTAATTTACATCTAATTTAACAAAAAATTTATTTAAGTTGGTATTTAATTAGTTTTTATTAAACTGGAAAATTTTGAATTAACTTTGTTCTAATAATAAATTTTGAAAAAAAAATATAACCACTTATATCCTTAATTAATGACCTTTGTGCAAGTAACATGTAAATTTCCATAAAAATAATTAATGCCATTATCAATTGGGATGTATTTACTACATATTTTTCAGTTTAAGGAACTAATTGTAAAAACAAAAATATTTACCATATTACCATTGAACAAAGGGCTCAGTTTGAGTGATCATTAGTGGTTATTCTTCAAAGACTTTCTACTTAGAGCATCCGCCATTTGATTTGCCTTCCTTAGGTGATAGAGGATTTCACAATCATAGTCTTTGACCAATACTAATCACCTTCGTTGCCTCATATTCAATTCTTTCTAAGTAAAGAAGTACTTTAAACTTTGATGGTTGATGTAGATTTTACATTGAATTCCATACAAGTAGTGTCTCCAAATTTTCAATGTAAAAACTACTGCTGCCAATTGAAGATCGTGAATAGGATAGTTCTTCTCATAGTCCTTTAGTTGCCTCGAAGCATATGCAATCACTTTACTGTTCTGCATTAGCACTGCACTAAAACCCATTTTCGAGGCATTGTTGTACATGACAAATCCCTCTTCACATTCTAGAATCGTTTAAATTAGAGCCAAGGTTAGCCTTTTCTTCAATTCTTGGAAAATCTTTTCGTAATTGTTTGTTCATTTGAACTTCTTCCCTTTGCGAGTCAAGTTGGTGAGCGGCGATGCTATCTTAGAGAAACCTTCCACAAACTTCTAGTAATATCTAGCCAAACCTAAGAAGCTTCTTATCTCACTTGCATTCTTAGGTTGCTTCTAGTTAAGAACAGCCTCAACCTTAGTAGGATCCCCCATCATTCCATCTTTTGATATAACATGCCCTAAGAAAGATACACAGTCGAGCCAGAACTCATACGTAGAGAACTTTTTGTATAACTTATGTCTCTTCAAGGTCTCTAGCATCATCCTTAAGTGCTCAACATGCTCTTCCAGACTCTTGGAATACACAAGAATGTCATCGCTAAATACTATGATAAATTTATCAAGGTAATTCTTGAACACCCGATTCATTAGGTCCATAAAAACTGCAGGAGTATTTATTAGACCAAAAGGCATAACCACAAATTCATAATGACCATACCGCAATCTAAAGGCTATCTTTGGAATGTCTCCTTCTTTTATCTTCAGTTGATGACTACAAATCTATCTATAAAAACATAAACGCACCCTTAAGCTAATTAAACAAATCATCAATTCAGAGCAATAGGTACTTGCTTTGATCGTTACCTTATTCAGTTCTTGATAGTCAATGCAGAGTCTCATGGACTCATCCTTCTTCTTCACAAACAAAACTGGTGCTCCCCACGGTGAGTGACTAGGTTGGGTGATTTCGAGAAGCTCTTTTAGTTGAGTACATAGTTCCTTCAATTCTGCTAGGGCCATCTTGTATGGTGCCTTGGAGATTGGATTTGTGCCTGGTGCAAGCTCGATTTCGAATTCAATCTCCTTTTTTGAAGGTAAACCTGGTAGATCTTTAGAAAATACTTCTAGAAATTCCTTAACCATTGGAACATTTTCAATATCTACTTTTTCTTTCTAGCTTTTATCCACAATGTTCACTAGATAACCCATGCATCCACTAGATAGTAACTTCTTCGTCTCCATAGCTGATAGAAACATTCTTGGCTTCTTCCATGGTTCACCTACGAACACGAACTGCTTTTCACCTCTAAGACGAAAGATCACCCTCCGTTGTCGACACTCGATTAAGGAATTGTATTTTCCCAAGAAGTCCATCCCAAGGATCACATCATAGTCATGCATGTCGAGTACAATAAGGTCACTATAAAGTTCTCTATCAGAAATTCTTAATGAAACGGCACGTAAGAACTGAGTGGCCGACATCATTTCCGTAAAGGGTAGTGAAACAATAAACCCATGTTCCATACATCCCCTGTATCTTTCTAGGTTTTTAGCAAAAGATATAGGTACAAAAGAATGGGTTGCACCCGTATCAAAAAGTACATGAGCATTTTTAGTTTGAATAAAGATTTGACCTGTGACAATGTTTAAGGTTTCTACTGTAACTTCTTCCTTGGTCATGGTATAGATGTAAGCATTGGTAGGTGAGGCTTCCAATCTTCCTTGGTGGATAGGAGGTCCTTCAAGGGCTGCCTACATACTATGGAGTTGGGCAGGAGGTGCTTTTTACTGGTTCTGAGGACAAGTGTTGTTAGGATAGTTGGTGGAGATGTGGCCCTCACAACCTCAAGTGAAGCACTTGTTGGTGCCTAGACGATACTTTCTTGGGTGCATCTTCCCACATTTGGCACATGGTTGGATCTGCTTTTGGATCTGCTTGTAACTATGGTGCTGCTATTGGTGTTGACCATTGCCTTTCTTTTTATTGTTTTGACCCTCTGATTTTGAAAATTACCCTTTCTTTTATTGTTGTTCTAGTTTTTATTGTTGTGGTGGTTGTTGTTTCCATGTGGTTAATGGTAATTATTTACGTGGTCACCAAACTATCCATGGTAATTCAACTATAATGTTTGTATAAAATATATAAAATCACATAAATAATCAACTAATTTTTATGATATTTATTTAAAGAATGTTTGGAGGAGTAGTTCAAACCCATAGTTCGAATTGTGAACAGTGTAAAGCTCTTCATAAGCTACAGTAATAAAATCTACAACGTAAAGCTTTCATATGCTACAGCTCTCAAACCCAAACTGATGGTTTAAACTACCCTCCTAAACACGTCATAAAGCATTTAAACAACATGCATGCAAATTTTCGATTATTACGCTTGAAAACGATAACGTGCACTTGAGTTTGCAAATTTTAGTAACATCCTCCATAAATAGTTCATAATGAGGCTAGTTTCAATTCTCATTTACTTTTCTTTTTACATCTATATCCTTGAGTTCCAAGGATTCTCTCAAGACAATTAATTCATAATTTTTTCATGAATGAGTGCTTTACTATTCAAGCCTGAATCATCACTCAAGTGGACTATTTTTTTTACTTGGAATAGGAAGGAATGGATTTTATATCTGCATAATATTATTCCCAACCACATATTCTATTATGTCTTCCAGATGCAAAGTTATGATCTCTATAGACAGATTTTACTAAGCAAGTTCAAAACATAATGTCATAAATAGGAGTCTAATAAACACTCGGGATTAAGATTGTCTTACATATGATCATCATAGTAATAAATTTGAACACTTTGTATGTAACAGAAGATTATTAGAGGTTCATAATTTATTTGATCCAATTCTATATATTCTCATTATATAAAGTATCTTTTATCCAACGCCTCCACATTAATAGTTCAGATAAGACTTTTACTCTAAATAAGATTAAATCGTACTCGTAATAATTAATTAAAAATTTCAACTTTAGTTAATTTATTTCAGACTATTTAGATTACAACTATAAATTTAATCCTCACACATAAAACAATTATATGCTAAATTTATAATCACATTAATAATCACGGGATTTTGTTTAGCTTTATTTAAGTATCCATATACCTGCAACCCAAATAAGCAAATGTCATTTTATTTATATTAATAAGCAACATGTACAATATCTATGCTTGTAGGGCATCAATCCCAACAACAAATACTGTGCTCTTATTTTTTGAAATGGCATAATCTAAGCCCTGGACTTGCAAAATTTGGCATGATATAGATATTTTGTTTCATCATATTTTCAGTTTCATGCTCACCTTATTCATAAGCATCTGTTTTGAAAGCACATGATTAAGTTTGTAATCAACTCTCCGAGCTTTACCTTGGCTGATATCCAGTTTGAGTAATTTTATTATGAGTAATTATTGAAAACACTTTACTTAAAGCCTTTTTGTTTGTAAGAGTAATTTTATTAATAGATAAGACAATAATAAATAAAATTTACTAAATAACTGTATAAAATATAAAATACAGTGTGTCAATAAACACACTCTATATTATTTACTAATCTCTTTAAAACATTATGCTATTTCCTTTCTTCTCTCTCTTTTTCTCCCTTTTTCATCGGAATAGTTGCATACTCTTTATCTTTGCGTATTCATTTTTCTTTCTTATACCGCACCATTTAGTGCATGCAATAACATCTCTCTCTGTGTTTTGTTGTGTTGTTTTTTTTTATTAAAGAAAAACAATAGAGTAGATCAAATCGAGGTAATAATTCATGTTTGTTAAGTTCAGCTTCTTGTTGCAATGGTATTGGACCGTCAATTTTAACCAATTGCTGATTCACAGGGTTACTCTAATCTTAGAGTACTTATGAGCAAGTTGTGAAACTTGAATGCGACCTTGCAATAATATTCTACGCTGTTTCTTTCAACTTTTTTTTTCCTCTCGAGATGTTTCTTCGAACCTTAAATGCCATGTTTTTTGTTTAGTCGGCAGCATACTTTTCAACTTTTTTTCCCCTCAATTTCAGCCTACTTTTACTTAATTGGTGTACCCTTTTTAGCCTTATCTTCATTACGCTGCCGTTGGAAAAAAGGTGTGAGAGAGAGGGAATAAATGTAAGGAAAAATATATGAATGAGAAAAAGGAAATTGTCTTTAATTTTATGCGGATTTTAGTTGTGTGATATTTTCGTGTATGAATTTGGGACATGAACTCGCACGGACAAAAGTCTTAATTTTCTCAAAAGCTTCTTTTTTATCATTATTTGCAAAATCCCAATGACATGCAAATTTTGCGCCTTGTTTCTTTTTTTTTTTTTTAATGAAACGTTTTGCTAACCCTCTTCCCTTAATATGCTAGCCAGTTATTTTGCTTTTTTTTTTTTAAATCCTGAAATAGTTTATCTTTTCTCTGATGACATTAACAAGCTGTCCAATGAGCACCAGTGGAAAAGAACGGTAGCCCCCACTTGTGTCTGTTGGGTGGCTTCGGGTCTACTTCTTTGTTTCTTTCCTTGTTTCTATCTTTCTACCCTTCTTTGTGCAACTGAAATATCAACCAAACAAATATGTGATGGTACAATTATACCCATTGTATTAGACTGACCTGGTCTCTTCATTTTTGCATAAGTTTGAATATTCCTTGTTGGCTCCATGTGTTAATTAGAGTGACAGTAGAGGATTGTGGAACGACGCATTCGGTACAATGATTGTTCTGTATCACCACTTAGTCTTCAGGTATTAACAATCTTTGATTGTCACTTGAATTTAACATTAGTAGCAACTCTAAAAGGAAAGAAATCTTGTTAGTGTTCTGTTTTATTTCCTTTTTACATGTTAACACAAACGAGGTTTTTCCTTTTCTTCTTCTTTTTTTCTTGTTCCATTCTTGAGTTCATGCTTCTTATTTTCTTATTAATTTTGAAATTTCATATTACGCAGTGTGTAGGGAAGACAAGGCTGCAGTGCATGGCCTAGGACTGTAACCTTATCTATGATAAAGAGGCAGCATTTGCTCATGATAAGTCTTGGGCAAATTTCATGAGTCTTTTTGAATAGGTATGTGCTATAGTAATTTGGTAAATATTTTGTTTTCTTTCGCTAGTTTGAAATGCAGTTGCCGACCCTTCTTTCAATCTTGTAGTGAATTCTTTGTGCTTGGAAAAAGAAAAATAAAAAAGAATACAAAAAAAAGACACGTGTCGTAGACAATGGATTTTGTTTCTAAAAGGGGTTAAGGAAATTTTAAAAAGCATGCACTTCACTAATTCCAACATTAAACAATTAGATTATAATTTTATTTAAAAGCTTGCCTCACTAGTGTTGGAATTAAAATATAAAACGCAGCGGAAGGAACGGATCGTTGACAAACAAAAATTTCCTGAAAACTTTGTTCATTGGGAATAGATATATAATTTTAATTACAGAAAGCTTTAGGAATTTTCACTAACCTTTTGAAGACTATCAGTGTATCTTAGCTTTCCTCTTTGACACCACGATCTTCCAAACCAGGCCTCCACACCAATGGAAAGACAAGTGGGCGTCAAACTACAAGAATGAATTTTCCTCACACTTTTCTGAATCTGCTATATACTCAACACATGAGATAGCAGACATTTTTCTTTAGAGAAAAACTCTCAGTTTTTCTCTCTAAAAATTACGTGAATAAAAATTGCTGAGATAATTGTTATCTCTCCCTTTTTATATCTGAGCCATTAGTAATTTTACTTTCCCTTTTCTTTTTCTTTTCCTTTTTCTTCTTTCCCGAAAATCACTTTTTGATCCGTATAACATATATATATATATACATATGTACCGTGAAGGAAAAAGCAAGTTTACCTTTTTTTTTTTATTTGACCGAATCAAATTCGGTTTACACACACACATATATATATATATATAATAAGTGAAACGTGAAACTGTTTCATGTTTCCTTCCTGTGTTTTTTTTTTTATAATATTATATTAATATATATATATATATATTAATATATTATAAAATATTATATATATATATAAAAAGATTTGGTTCAAAACCATATATATATCTAAATCTAAATTCAAAAATAAACCACATTTATTTAAGAATAGATTTTAAAATTAACCAATTAATTAATTAACTAATACTCAGTTAAATGTGACAACATTTGTCACATTACATTATGTGTTATAGAGAACATTTTTCTGTGTTATATTAATAATTCAAGTATGAAATAATTAATTCATAATTCAATAATTCTGAATTAAACATGTATAATTCATTCTATGCAAAAATCCAATATAGTGTTACAGAGGTGGTATTGGGGACCTATGGACCTATAACCCAAGCTCCAATAAATTTGACAATTAATTAAACTCTTTCATTAATGTGCCAAATTTATTAGTTTCAGTGTTACTCCACTAAAAACCTGAAACTGAACTCTTGAGATTATAGTGAAATTACTCAAAGAAAATTAGCGAGTAGTCCATTGATATAATCATTACATATAAGTCAGTCCTCCATAAATAGTTCATAATAAGAGCTAGGTTCAATTTCCGTTCACCTCTCTTATTACATCTTTATCCTTGAGTTTCAATAATTCTCTAATGAACAATTAATTCATAATCTTATTATAAACGAGTGCTCTACTGTTCAAACCTTGAATTATCACTCAAGAGAACTATTTTTCTAACTTCCATAGGAATGGATTCTATATCTGTATAATATTATTCCCAACCATTTATTACTTTATGTTTCCAAGATGCTAAGTTATAATCTGTGCTTAGACAAATCTTACCATGCAAGTCAAAAAACATAATGTCATAAATATGAGTCTAATAAATACTCAGGATTAAGACTGTCAAATATATGATCATCATAGTGATAAATTTGAATACTCTATTTGTAACGTATGATTATTAGAGATTCATAATTTATCTGGTCCAGTCCTATATAATCTCATTATATAAAGTACCTCCAATCCAATGTCTCTATATTAATAGTCCGGATAATGACTATTTCATTTTAGATGAGATTGGACCGTACTTGTAATTTTTAATTAAAGATCCCAAACTTTAATTAATTATTACGGACTATTTATATTATTATCTATAAATTTTATCCCTAAGCAAATAACACTTATATGCTAAATTTATAGTCACATAAATAATCATGGAATTTTCTTGATGTTTATAAATGTATTCATAATACATATAATCAACCAAAATAATAATAAATGTCATTTTATTTATTTATTAACAATATGTACAATGTCACAGCTTTTAGAGCACCAAACCCAACAATCTCCCACTTGCCCTACAGCAGGTGAGACATGTCTCTAAGAGCTAAGGCTTCCAAGTGTCCCTCAAAGCTCTTTGCAGGTAACGTCTTGGTGAAAGGGTCGGCAAGGTTGTTTTCCGACACTATCTTCACAACTTCCACATCGCCTCGATGCACTATCTCTCTAATCAAATGATATTTTCTTTCTATATGCTTTCCTCTTTTGTGGCTTCTAGGTTCTCTTGAATTTGCCACTGCACCACTATTGTCACAATACAATGTGAGTGGTTTATCCATGCCTGAAACTACTTCCAAATCATTTAAGAACTTACGGAGCCAAACAGCTTCTTTAGCTGTTTCACAAGCAGCCACATATTCTGCTTCCATAGTTGAATCAGCAACACAAGATTGTTTGATGCTTCTCCGAACTATGGCTCCACCACCAAAAGTAAACACTGATCCAGACGTAGATTTACGTGTGTCTTTGTCTGATTGAAAATCAGAATCAGTGTATCCAATGGGAATCAAATTCTCACTAGAATAAACTAGCATATAGTTTCTTGTTCTTCTAAGATACTTGAGAATATGTTTAACCGCTGCCCAATGATCTAATCTTGGGTTGGATTGATACCAACTGACTATACCTACCGCATAGCAAATGTCAGGTCTTGTACACAACATGGCATACATTAGACTTCCTACTGCAGATGCATAGGGTACCCGTCTCATATTTTCTTCCTCTTGAGGTGTCTTAGGACACTGCTCTTTTGAAAGATAAACTCCATGACGTGTAGGCAAATTACCTTTCTTGGAGTTTTGCATCGAAAATCTAATAAGCACCTTATCGATATACGATGCCTGAGACAGCGCCAACAGTTTGTTCTTGCGATCTCTTATGAGTTGGATTCCAAGAACATAACTTGCTTCTCCTAAATATTTCATTTGGAAATTGTTGGCGAGCCATTTCTTTACATCAGATAATATGCCTACATCATTCCCAATGAGTAAGATATCATCTACATAAAGAACCAAGAAGACCACCTTCTTATCTTTGATGTACTTGTAAACACAAGGTTCATCAATATTTTGATCGAAACCATAAGATTTGATCGCTTCATCAAATCTCAAGTTCCAGGATCTTGAAGCTTGCTTAAGTCCATAGATGGACCTCTACAGCTTGCAAACTTTTTGCTCTTGACCTTTGACTACAAACCCTTCTAGTTGCACCATATAGATGCTTTCCTCAAGATAGCCATTCAAAAAGGCAGTCTTGACATCCATTTGTCATATCTCATAATCAAGACAAGCAGCAATGGATAAAAGAATCCGAATGGATTTAAGCATAGCTATAGGCGAGAAAGTTTCTTCATAGTCAACTCCCTCCTTTTGGGTATAATCCTTTGCCACAAGCCTAGCTTTGAAATTCTCAACTTTCCCATCCACTCCTCTTTTCTTCTTGTAAATCCATTTACACCCTATGGGTTTTATCCCTTCAGGTAGGTCTACAAGATCCCAGACTGAATTGGAGTACATGGACTCCATTTCAAGGTTCATAGCCTCCAGCCATTTTTTCTTCTCAGAAACTTCCATTGCATCATGATATGTCAATGGATCATCTTCACCATTATTAGAGATAGCAACATTTGCTTCTCCAAGTTCCCTGTAGCGAGCAGGTGGTCTCACAACCCTCCCACTACGTCGAGGTGGTATGACATTTTGATAGGGAGATGTGGTCTCCTCATTTTGTCCTTCGACAATAGTTGTCAGTTGCGATCTGATCTGATCAGAAAGTAACTCTTCAAGTACAACTTTGCTATGAGGTTTATAGTTTGTCAAATAATCATTCTCGAGAAAAGTGGCATTTGTCGATACAAATACTTTCTTTTCTTGTGGACTACAAAACAAACCTCCCCTCGTTCCCTTTGGGTATCCCACAAATAAGCATACTTCAGAACGTGGTTCTAACTTCCCAGTCTTACCTTTCCGCACATGTGCTGGACACCCCCATATACGAATATGTCGCATACTAGGTTTGCGACCATTCCATAACTCTAAAGGTGTTTTTGAAATAGACTTAGATGAAACTATGTTTAGAAGATATACTGCAGTTTGTAGTGCATATCCCCAAAATGAAGTGGGTAACGATGAGTAGCTGAGCATGGATCTCACCATATCAAGCAACGTTCTATTTCTTCTCTCTGCAACACCATTTTGTTGTGGTGTTCCAGGTGCGGTGAGTTGTGATAGAATACCATGTTCTATCATATAATCCTTGAATTCAGTATCAAGGTATTCTCCTCCTCGATCAGATCAAAGACTCTTCACCGTCTTTCCTAATTGCTTTTCAACTTCCGCTTGGAATTCTTTGAACTTTCCAAAAGTTTCAGATTTCCTTTACATTAGGTATATATAACCATACCTTGAATAATCATCAATAAATATGATGAAATATTCGTACCCACCACGTGCTTGTACATTCATTGGACCACAGACATCTGAATGTATTAGCTCAGGTGGTTCCTTGGCCCTTTCGCCTTTTACAGAGAAAGGCTTCTTAGTCATTTTACCTTCAAGACAAGATTCACAAACTGGTAGAAAACTAACTTTTAGCTCTTTTAAAGGACCTTCCTTTACCAGTCTGTTAATTCTGTCAAGGTTAACGTGACCTAATCTAAGGTGCCATAGGTATGTTTCATTATTAGAAGAAATTTTTTGCTTCTTGGGTTTAGGTTGTTCAACTTTGAACATTTCGGTATTGAGCAGTGCTTTTTCGTTGGGCCTTAAGGTGTAAAGCCCATTTTCTAGATGCGCAGAACAAATATCCAAACCATTTCTAGAAATATTAACATAATTATTATTAAAAGAAGCATTAAACATTTGTTCAAACAACCTGGAAACTGAAATCAAATTTCTATGAAAATAAGGAATGTAATAAACATTGTCTAAAATTAAAAACTTATTTCTAAAATAAAGTTTAACAACTCCCACTGCTCTTGTCGAAACAACCTCTCCCGTTCCCACTCTCATCGTTTGTTCCCCGTCGGCAAGCTCCCTTGAAGAACTAAGCATCTGCAAAGAAGAACAAACATGGTTAGTGGCCCCTGCATCAATTATCCAAGGTGAAGTATCATCTTCAACTAAACAAGCTTCTAAAATGAGTAAATCTGATTTACCATTGTTCTTCTTTTCTTTGAGCTCCTAAAGATACTTCTTGCAGTTTCTCTTCCAGTGCCCAACTACACCGCAGTGGAAACATTTTCCTTTAGGCTTCTTTTGGTTTGAGCTCTTTTTGTTGTTGTTGCTTTTGTTCTTCTTAGGTTGCCCTCCATTCTTAGACTTACCACTTCCTTCAGTCCCCTTCCTCTTCTTATTCTTTTGGGCAGAAGAGGAGGGTTGAGCTTCTGCAACATTTGCCTCAGCTTCTTTAGTCTTTTCTTTCGAAATAGACTTAAAGGTTTGAAGCTCATTAAGCAACTTAGTCATGTTATTTTTCAGCTTGTTCATGAAATAGTTTCTTTTGAACTGAAGGAACGCAAGGGAGAGGGTTTCCAAAATCATCCCTACCTGTGTGGCTTCATCTATCACTGCCCCGTTCACCTCGGCCTCATGGAGATAGTTAACCATGTTGAGAACATGTTCTCTGACCGAAATCCTTGCCTTCATTTTGGCATTCATTACTGCCTTAACGGCTTCGTGGTGTGCCTTTTCAGAAGGTTTACCAAACATGTCTTGCAGAGACTGCATTATCTCATAAGCGGTCTCCATGCTTTCATGCTTCATCCTAAGCATGTCAGACATCCCAGCCAAAAGAAAACAGCGGGCCTTGTTGTTTGCTTAAATCCAACGATCATATGCTTCCCGTATATTACGAAGAGCATTGGTAGCAGGCTCTGGAGGACATTCCCCCATCAGGACAGACTTGTAACTTTCGCAAATTAGTACAATATTCATGTTACTCTTCCACTTGACAAAATTATCTCCGGTTAATTTTTCATTTGAGAGAATTGCAATGATTAGATTAGACATTGTTGCTGTAATAAATAAATAAAATAGCATAAATTAAAATGGTTGCATAAACATCATAAATATATGTTTTGGAATAGTAAACGTGATGCATGATGCATATAGAAAAACACAAAAAATATTTTACTAATTCCACGATTATTCAATTTTAATAAATAAAGTGCCACCGTATGGTAGGTCAAATTATTTATAAATTGAATTGAGACATTCTCAATTAATAAATATATTCAAAATATCTCATATTTTCTATATTTATTAATAACCGTTTATTTTCGTCAGGATATAATTAACAATTTAATTATGTCTTTATGAGTGTAACCCACTATTTTGGATTTTAACAACTTAACTCAAAATTGCCGCCGTAGGGTAGGTCAATTTTGAAACACATTATAAAATCCTATCTCAAGGAAGCCAACCTTGATATTGATTTAAATGGACACCCTCCGTAGTGAGGACGAAATCAAAGCATCGCGAGGCGCCACCTAAATCTCACGGTGTTGTACTAATAGTGGAGACCGCAGGTTATATTGTCATATTACCTTCTCCCACTTATTATTTTAAAAGTTGTGTTTTATCTTATAAAACATCATATGTTTCATAATTCTAGTAGATAAAAACAATTTTTAATTACTAGATTATATTATGTGTTAATAGAATCTCATTCTATTTACACTTAAATAAATTACCAGATTTTCTAAAAATCTAAATTTATTATGAATTGTCTAAGTTACCGAATATTAAACAATTTAAAATTAGATAACTTAGAATTAATGTGAATTTTACCAAGTCTTAACTATTAAAACTAAATTCACATTATTTGGTTGATTACTAAATTAAGATTCTATAAAACCAACCCAATTAATTTAATCTCATTAAATTAATGCTAACACATATTAAACCATTTTATAAACTCCTTTATAAAAATAATATGCTAAGTGTATGCATGTCATGTTACAATAACTATAAGTGGGTACTTTCCTAGATGACATGTTATCATGCATGAACATGTTATCACAATCATCACATGAAAATAAAAATGAAAATAAACAATAAATTTTTGACCGGGTCCTTTTGGATAATTAAAATTACAATCCAAAAACAAATAAAAATAAAAAATAAAATTACAGGGGTCTTCTTGTAATTTATACATAATTTCCTGCTCCAATTTTGCAGTCTTCATCAAGTGGTTTATTATGCAATAATCTGTTGGATCACCTTTGAAATCTGATAGGCCCAAAGTTCTCAACTGGGCCAAAATATCAAATGGACATCTTTTTTTTCATCGCTCCATGTGTAGCAAGTGAAGGAGATGAGAGAAGAAAAAATAATAATAAGAAATTACAAAAAGCCTATACCCTTTTATGGGTTTACACAGATTGATTTAATCAAACTGAAAATAAAATTATTAATCCAAAAGGACCATATAATTAACGACCAAAAATCCTTTCATTAAACAACCATTCATCACATGAATAAAAATTAACAAAGATGCAAAGTGCCCACAAACATGCATCAAAAACATGATATCATCAAAATAAAATCATGTTTAATTAAAATTATATATGCTATAACCCGCTCGGATGCCATTTGTTGGAATTAAAATATAAAACGCAGCGGAAGGAACGGATCGTTGACAAACAAAAATTTTCTAAAAACTTTGTTCATCGGGAATAGATATATAATTTTAATTACAGAAAGCTTTAGGAATTTTTACTAACCTTTTGAAGACTATCAGGGTATCCTAGCTTTCCTCTTTGACACAACGATCTTCCAAACCAGGCCTCCACACCAATAGAAAGATGAGTGGGCGTTAAACTGCAAGAATGAATTTTTCTCACACTTTTCTGAATCTGCTATTTACTCAACACATGAGATAGTAAACCTTTTTCTTTAGAGAAGAACTCTCAGTTTTTCTCTCTAAAAATTACTTGAATAAAAATTGCTGAGATAATTGTTATCTCTCCTTTTTTATATCTGAGCTATTAATAATTTTACTTTCCCTTTTCTTTTTCTTTTCCTTTTTCTTCTTCCTGAAAATCACTTTTTGATCCATATAAAATATATATATATATACACATATGTACCGTGAAGGAAAAAGCAAGTTTACCTTCTTCTTTTTTATTTGACCGAATCAAATTCGGTTTACATATATATATATATATATATATATATATATATATATAATAAGTGAAACGTGAAACTGTTTCATGTTTTCTTACTGTGTTTTTTTTAAAATATTATATTAATATATATATATATATTAATATATTATAAAATCTTATATATATATATATAAAAAGATTTGGTTCAAACTATATATATATATCTAAATCTAAATTCAAAAATAAATCACATTTATTTAAGAATAGATTTTAAAATTAACCAATTAATTAATTAACTAATGCTCAGTTAAATATGAAAACATTTATCACATTACATTATGTGTCACAGAGAACATTTTTCTGTGTTACATTAATAATTCAAGTGTGAAATAATTAATTCAGAATTCAATAATTCTGAATTAAACATGTATAATTCATTCTATGCAAAAATCCAATATAGTGTTACAGAGGTGGTATTGGGGACCTATGGACCTATAACCCAAGCTCCAATAAATTTGACAATTAATTAAACTCTTTCATTAATGTGCCAAATTTATTAGTTTCAGTGTTACTCCACTAAAAACCTGAAACTGAACTCTTGAGATTATAGTGAAATTACTCAAAAAAAATTAGCGAGTAGTCCATTGATATAATCATTACATATAAGTCTGTCCTCCATAAATAGTTCATAATAAGAGCTAGGTTCAATTTCCGTTCACCTCTCTTATTACATCTTTATCCTTGAGTTCTAATAATTCTCTAATGAACAATTAATTCATAATCTTATTATAAACGAGTGCTCTATTGTTCAAACCTTGAATTATCACTCAAGAGAACTATTTTTCTAACTTCCATAGAGAAGGAATGGATTCCATATCTGTATAATATTATTCCCAGCTATTTATTACTTTATGTTTCCAAGATGCTAAGTTATAATCTGTGCTTAGACAAATCTTACCATGCAAGTCAAAAAACATAATGTAATAAATAAGAGTCTAATAAATACTCAGGATTAAGACTGTCAAATATATGATCATCATAGTGATAAATTTGAATACTCTATTTGTAACGGATGATTATTAGAGATTCATAATTTATCTGGTCCAGTCCTATATAATCTCATTATATAAAGTACCTCCAATCCAATGTCTCTACATTAATAGCCCAGATAATGACTATTTCATTTTAGATGAGATTGGACCGTACTTGTAATTTTTAATTAAAGATCCTAAACTTTATTAATTATTACGGACTATTTAGATTATTATCTATAAATTTTATCCCTAAGCAAATAACACTTATATGCTAAATTTATAGTCACATAAATAATCATTGAATTTTCTTGATGTTTATAAATGTATTCATAATACATATAATCAACCTAAATAATAATAAATGTCATTTTATTTATTTATTAACAATATGTACAATGTCACAGCTTTTAGGGCACCAAACCCAACAACTAGGACCCGTCGCCATCCGTTTTAACGGCAATAGGGAATTTGTTCCTATGGAATTTTGTTCCAAAATTATATGCCATTTTAGCTCTATCTTTAAGTTGGTAAAGATTCCCTTCAAAAACAAAAAAAAAAAAAAAAAAAAAAAAAGGCTGGTGACGATGTATTTGCATAGGCTGGAAGTCTGCTTTATTTCGCGGGAAGCAGGTGAAAATGATAATTAAATAATATATATGCACTTGGTGCTAAAATGATGCCTATATATATATATATATATATATATATATATATATATATATATTTATTTCTATATATTTGGTATTTTTTTCTTCCATGCAAGAATTTATTCTTTATATATTTTAGCTTTTCTTTCCACCAAACAAAAGAAAATGCTACTTCGAAAAACATGATAAAACTGAAAAAGAGTAAGAAATAAACAAAACTGAGAAAAGATTGTGCTTGCATCTGATTAAAGTCAAAACCAACCATTTGAAGTTTCAGATATCAAAACCATGGCAGAGAGTGCTGTGAATTTCTTAGTAGAGAAGATCTCTTTCTTGCTGGAGGAAGAGGTGAAACTCTTGTCTGGGTTTCGACAAGAAGTTGCATCTGTCAAAGCCGAGCTCGAAAGCATGAGAGCCTTCCTGCGAGCTGCTGATGCTTTGGAAGATGAAGATGAAGAAATCAAAAATTGGGTCAAGCAGGTTAGAGACGTCGCTTTCGATGCAGAGGACATCCTTGATGAATACTTGTATCGTTTTGCAGATCAACTTCGACAACACCATGGTTTTTATGGTTCTCTGTTTAAGGTAGCTCAAACTGTTAAGTCGCTGAAAGCTCGCGGTAAGATTGCGACTGAATTACGAAGCATCAAACTCAGAGCAACTGAAATTTCAAATAGGCATCGAAGGTATCAACACAAAACAAATATCATCTTCGAGCAAGGGGAAAGCTCAACTATTGGAAGAAAAACTGCCTGGCAAGAGCGTCGATGTGATGCTCGTTTATTACAAGAATCTCAACTGGCTGGCATTGGCGAACGAAAACAAAAGCTTGTAAATTGGCTTCTCGATGGTCATCCCTCAAGCCTCCAAGTTGTTGCAGTGGTGGGAATGGGAGGGCTGGGTAAAACCACCCTCGTTAATCAAGTCTACATTGATGCTAATGTGAAGGCACACTTCCAACACCGGGCTTGGGTCACTGTTTCTCAGTCCTTCAATCCATGCGTGCTTCTACAAAAAATAATTCAACAACTCTTTGATGCTATCAACCAACCACTTCCCCAAGGAGCGAATTCCTCCGATAGGTATGATCTCTCGCAGATCATATTTAAGTTTCTTTCCGAAGAAAGATACTTGGTTGTGTTGGATGATGTCTGGGATGTGAATACATGGAACGATCTTAAATATGCTTTTCCAAACAATAACCGTGGCAGCAGATTATTGCTCACAACACGCATTGGTGACGTGGCCTCTTCAGCTACTAAAGATTTTAAGGGGATAATATTTATCCCTTAAAGACTTTATCTCAAGAAGAATCGTGGGAACTTTTTTGTGCGAGAACCTTTCAAGGCAAGTCATGCCCACACAATTTAATAGAAATTTCTCATCTTATTTTAAGAAGATGCATGGGATTGCCACTTGCGATTGTCATGATTAGTGGGGCGTTGGCTACAAAGGACACAAGTAAACTAAGTGAGTGGGAGATGATCAGTCGCAATTTGGGGTCAGAATTTGACAGCAATGACCAGCTTGCAAATATGAAAAAGATACTTTCACTTAGTTTTAGTGATTTGTCTTTTTCAATGAAGTCATGTTTCCTGTTTTTGAGTATATTTCCGGAGGATTGTAGATTTGGCAAGAGTAGAATAATTGAATTATGGGTTGCAGAAGGTTTTGTTCAAGATATGAAAGATACAACACCAGAAGAAGTCGGAGAGCTCTATTTCAATGAGCTTTACAATAGAAGCTTGTTCCAAATTGCTGTGGAGGACGCTGATGAAAAATTAAATGAATTCCAAGTCCACGACCTTGTAAGGGAAATTCTGCTTGAAAAATCAAAAGATCAAAATTTTGCAACAACAGTCTGTGAACAAAACCCGATTCTTCAAGAAAGAGTTCGACATTTATCAATAATTACAACATTGGATTCAGTCTTGCCGGGAAATCTTAACTTGTTAAAACTTCACTCCTTGTTCCTATTTAATGTAGATGGTTCTATTTCTAGTACTTCCATGTCCGCATTTTTCAGTAAACACGGTGGATTAAGGCTCCTCAAAGTGTTGTATTGCGCAAGACTGCCTTTGGACACATTTCCAAAGTGTGTCACCAAACTATACAATTTGAGGTATCTGAACTTATATGGTACCAAGGTGGCATCAGTTCCACGCTCAATTGGGAGGCTTAGAAACCTTGAAACTTTAGAACTTCGAGAAACGTTGGTTAAAGAGCTGCCAACTGAGATATTGCAACTTCATCGTCTCCGCCATATCAAAGCATTTCATACAATCGACGAAAGTTCTCCGTTTAAAAAAGATGCTGGTGTTAGCGTGCCAAAGGAGATAGGAAATTTGACATCTTTGCAATCTCTTTGGTTGATTGAAGCTAGTGAAGGTGGTATTGATTTGATGAGATCCCTAGGAAATCTGAAACAATTGAGGTCGTTAGAAATTCAACAATTAGGAGCAGAACATGGACCTGCTTTATGCTCCTCAATTGAAAACCTGAGTCAACTTCGTGATAGTCTGTGCATGATAACACGAGAAGAAGCTGAACTACTGGATGTACAGGCTATATCTTCACCTCCTCAACACCTTCAACGACTATCTATGTTAGGACGTCTGGAGATGATACCGCATTGGGTGCCTAAGCTTTCCAACTTGCAAGCATTATGTATGGGGTGGAGTAAATTACATGTTGATCCACTAGAATCTCTTCAAGGTTTGCCCAACCTAGTAATACTTGTATTGGACAAAGCCTACAACGGAGAGGAGTTGTGCGTCAAAGTTGGAGGATTTCCGGTGCTCAAGAAATTAATTTTGTATCGTTTGGGCAGATTTAGACAAGTGAGTTTGGAACAAGGGGCAATGCCACATCTTCAACAACTATGGTTGGATGACTGCAAATTGTTAAAGGAAGTGCCATCAGGAGTTGAATTTCTAACTCACATCGAAGTACTTGCTTTCGTCAGGTGCTCACAAGACTATATCCAAGCAGTCAAAACTCTCACCTTTCAAGAGTGAAGCATGTGCCAAAGGTTTTTTTAGGCTCTCGAGATGCTGAGGGAGTATTCAATGGACATTATCTTGAAAAATAAATTTTGCAAAGTCAGAAGGTATGGCAGGTTTCGTGTCCCTATGATGGCAGGTTTACCATTTCTTTTAGCAATTTTTTTTTTTTTTATGTTATTAACACCTATAGCTTCTAAATTTTAAGATCTCTTGCACTTTACCTTTTAAATTTTACAAAATTACTATTTTATCCGATAAACTATCAAAGTTTCTCATTTTACTTCCTGAATCTTTAATTTTTTTATTTAAATAAACAAAATTTAACCTACGTGATTTACATATAAATCTCCTGTAAAGACAAAAGCGAGATTTAAGGGCGAATCACATGGGCTTAATTTCTTCTATTTGAAGAAAAAAAATCGAAACTTCAAGGGATAAAATGAAGAGCTTTGAAAATGCATGGGCAAAGTGATGATTAAAATGTTCTAGGGGCAAATTGAAGAGATTTGAAAGTTTAAAGAATATAAAGTAGTAACTTTTAAAGTTTAAAGAGCAAAGTAAGAGAAATTTGAAAGTTCAAAATATATAAAGTAGTGACTTTTAAAATTCATAAACTATGCCTTATAAATCTCTGTCTTCAAGCAATTTATGATCTAGCAGCTGCAATTACATTATCATATTTTTTTTTCTATAACATTATGGAAACGAAATTAGATCAATTAATTATGTAGTGCAATTAATTATCCTAAATCATAACAAAATTATTCTGTCTTGTATTTTAGAGTTACTGAAGATCGTTCGCGAGGAGTTGTGATCTAGCTATCTCCAAGAAGACCATTTTTGCTTAATTTTCTTTGGCCATTATGATCATTTGGCAAGACTACTTTTATAATTCCCTGCTGAATTGTGTTAATTTAATTTTAATTGTTTTTGTTAATCTCTGTGATTTGATTCTGTTGTTAATTCGGCTTTCAAGCATGTCTCTTGTGGTTGTATGTTGGCCTAGACATCTGCTTTGGCTGTTTGAACTTTCTCAATAAAAGTGCTTTTCTTTATCTAAATTTTGAAGGAGAATAAATGAAACATTATGATATTATTCATTGTTTAGAAGTATGTGGATGCAACAGAATTTTATTAGATCACCATAAAATTTTCATACCAAAAAACCTTTTTATTTTCTGCATCATGAAAAAAAATTATTCTACAAAAGTACAAGTTTAAGTAGTTTAAGTAACAGACACGTAAATACAATCATTACAGATACAATAGTTTTGCGTTAATGATCGTCAGAGATTGAGCATGGAAGATAAATCTGTAGATCAAGAGAAGTTGGAGTGTCGAATCTTCTCATGCAATAGAGAGTTGAAAAAAATAAATTGCAGAGCATCTTGCATTCATCAATCAACCTACAAAGGCATCTCATCCTCTTACCCTAAAAAGTACGCTATCGAGTGGTTCTCATCCAACCATGGTGCGCTTTCAACCTAGTTGTCTTTTACACCATAGTGAATTTGTCACTAAAATAAAGTATAAAATGAAATTGTTACACCATAATATATTGGAAAGCACAGAATAATAATGAGAAAAAAGTCGCACCTTGAGCTAACTTATTCAATGTTTATGAACACTACTTCGAGAACTTTCGTATGCAGCAAGTATATAGTCCAAGTATACCAAAATGTCAGCCTATTAGCAAACTGTAGACGTTGAATCTACAATCAAATACAAAATATGTTAATCCAAATTATCATATTCTTTTTAATAGATTTGGGTTCTCGAATCACCATTATTTGGATCTGTAAGCTTCAAAGGAAACTAGTTAGACTAATTATAGTGAACGATTGACAAATTAAATAACCCTGGAGAAATAAAAGATATTACACGTAGATTTTTACAATGGTTCACTCTATGAAGAGATCTACGTCCACTGTTCTCCACTATGTAGTAATTTAGATATTACAAATTATGAGGATGAAAATGAAGAGAAATTTTGGCTGAGCTTCTGGATATTGTTCTTTTTTTTTTTTTTCTTGTGTATACAATTGAAGATGGTGCCTCCTTATATAGAGCACAAAGTGGAGTCATGGCTTCCAACCAACAAGCAAAGTGAGTGATGATGTTGGAGGTAACCATAATAGTGGGACACGTGTCAACCTACGACAAGTTGCCAGAATCGTGCCCCCCCTACGTCTCAGTTTGTGGTTGGACATGCTTATAACTATCAATTTATGCCAATTGATTCCATCGAATGAAAAGTTAGGAAACAAACCTGAGCTCAAGCCTACAGGAACAGAATGTTATCCGAATACTACATAATGAATTGCCTGTCTATGTGGGCTATTGATGAGACTGTAAAAGTGTACATTTTCTAAGGCTTAAATCATTTGTTTATGTTTTTATTTCTCATTAAATCCTCTAATTAATAGCATTTTGTGTTAATAAGTATTTTTGTGTCTTAGTATGTAAATATGTTTAAAAATGTGTTTTTAGTGTGTTTTTATGTTTAATAGAATTGTTAGTAATTTTTAGAGTCATTTTGGAGTGTTAAATAAGTGTCTAGTCTGTAAATAGTCAAAACCGTAAAAGTAATGTGGTAATTTTATTTTGAGTTTTAGTGTGTTTAATAGTGTGTTTTAAGTTTGTAAACATGTCTTATTATATTTTTAGTAATTTCTAAACATATTTCCAAGTCATAAAAATTATATTTGTGTCAAACCATAAGAGACTGGAAATTTTAGGAGTTTTTATTTATTTTTGTGTGTTTTAATATAAAATAAATATTTTTGTAAATATTATGTCTGTAAAATAATAATATTAGTGTGTTTGTGATTTTTAGATTTGAAATCTAGAGGAAAAACAGAGCAAAACGACACCAAAACGGATAAAATCGGACATCAAATGCATCAAGAAGATGAATAGAATTCGAGTTTGAATTTTTAGGGACACGTGGCGATTTCTCATCCCTCGGATCAGCTGCCAGACGAATCTCGTCCGTCCATCTGCTGTAGACGTCATGCCATGCGTCAGCCGAGGAGAAGCGTCAACGCTGACGCATGTCGGAGAAGCAACGCGTCTCAGTCGTGCATTCCACGTGTCAACCTGTGATTGGTGCGTGTATCACACGCGCCGACAAAGCTACAAAGAGAGTTAGAGGGACTCTCGGCTTGAGTGGAATCTCGTGCGGTCATGTCTACGTGCAGCCACTCTCTCAACCGTTCGATGCGAATACCAAGACTGATCTAACGGTCATAAATCTCGGCCCCACTGGTCCCATCTGGGCCCATCCTTCACGCACTTTTCAGCCGTTAGATCACGCTTTGAACGGTTCAGATCGTGCCTATTCCGTGCTGGTATGGTCTGCGTTACACTGGATTACAAACTCAAATTCGCATATCAATGAGCGAATCTCAGCGTGAAAAAAAGAAGAGAAAAATGGATCAAATGATCCGAAATTGTCAACTCTCAACAGGGAAAAAATATAATTACAAACGGCAAGTTGATTTTTAAGCCTCTATAAATACTGAGGCATTTGCCTCAGTTGACACACCTCCTTCGGGCCTTTGGCCCTTTTTCTTCTTTTCCTTACTGTTGAGTTAGACTCAGCAGTAACTCTTTTAGGTAAAATAATAACAAAATAATGCTTAAATTATTGTGGAGAGTCTGGTGAGGCTGAGAGATGATCTTGTATGCATAGTATTTTGGTATGGGTTTTTACTCTATATCTGTGTTATAATGCTTATATTTTTGTGGAATAAATTATATCTGTATGTTTTTAACAATTATTGTTACTGTTGTTATGCTGTCAATTTTTACATAAATTCAGTCATGCTTTCTTTATGTAATTTAATTGTGTTGCATAATTAATATTAATAATACTAAAGTCATGCTCATTTATTAAGTTGAGTTTCTGTTGCATTATAGACATAGACTGGCACAGTAAATGCTTAGTAATTCTTAATTTATTGTAGACAGAGGATGACATAGTGTATTCTTAAACCAATTAATAAGTCGAGGTGCTGCCGAAATTAATGCAATAATTTATTCCATAAAAATATATTAATTTTGATTTGTTATCATCTTTTCTATCTTAAAATTATGTTGATTATAATTGAGTAACAGCGGTTACAATTTTCATAATTAGTGCATTAAATCATTAGTGACAGATGATTATTTTGCTAGCTTTTATAGGAAAACCCTTACTGTATTATGGCTTGCTATATTGTCAATTTAGGTTGACCTATATATTGGATTGAATTATGTAATGCCACGTGGCAGCCGCCACGGATCTGCAATGAGACCGGTGGGGCCACATGTCATCACCCAAAAAAAAAAATCACACTTTTATATTATTCATTAATTAGTGTTGGACAAGTGCCTCCACTAATTTTTAATCTCTAGCTAAAATTGACAACACCTCAAGGATGTCGTATTTAAAGAACCTATTTGTTAGCTTGTAAGAAAATTAGATAGGGTAAATTCTTCATCTATAGAGGTCATTTGAGTGCTTTTGTAAAAAAAAATGTATTCGTTATTTTGAGTATTTACTTGTTTTTAGATTGTAACACATGTGTTAAAAAATAAATGTTTGTTTTTTATTTTATTATTATAGTAGTTGTTAAATTTTTGTGTTTGTTTTATTTAAAAAAAGTTACTTTGTTAGATGCATCACGCGTTGGCCTCTGTTGTTAGTTTGAAATTTTAAGATCCTAAATGATTTTTCTAAATCCGTATTGTTTTTGTCAAAAAGGTTTACAGTATGTCATATGTACTTTACTGAATTTTCTAGATTCGTGTTGTTTTATCAAAAGGTTTAAAGTATGTCATGTCTTTTACTGACTTTTCTAGATTTACGTTTATTTTATCAAAAAAGTGTACAGTTAAATATGTCAGGTTTTGTTTGTTTATTTGTAAATTGTCAAAAATTATACAGTTAGAGTCTTGTTTGTCAAAAGTCAATCTGATTGTGTTTTATTGCTCAAAATCTGAATTAATTTGGTCCGACTTTTTCTAATATGTACATATCTTATTTTCTAATTTTTTATCAATATAATATCATATTTTATCTTCTTTTCTTCCCTGTACATATTATGGTTAGATTGTTAAGTAACCTGCCGTCCTATCTCCTTAGTCCTTTTGTATTTCCATCTTTACTTTCTTCTTCGCTGCTTTGCATTCTTCAAATGATGGTGTGATATGAATTTTTGATTGTGGAACGAAAAGCTAAAAATTTTTGCTTTCTCTTCCTCGCCCTACAAACTTTCTCTCAAATTCAAATTGACGTTCATTTGTTCAGGGATTTTAGCTCCAAAAATTAATACTGTAAACTAATAAAAATAGCTCCATAAAAAACGAAATTAATTTTTTTAAAAAAAAACCCATGCCATAATTCTTAATTCTTCTCTTCAGACCCATGCCAAAATTCACTTGCAAAAGCGAGAAGGTTTTTAACCTTATAAAAATAATAATTATCTCCTTTACTTTAAAAAATCCCATAAGTTTGAATCTTTGTGCTTCCTTGGTTTGAATTTCTTCCATGTTAAGCTAAAATCCCCGTCGAGAAGCAGTTTTATTTTATTTTTTTTCCTTCATTCTATGTTTTGGGTCTCTTTCTCTCTGCCCTCTTCCTGTGATCGTCCACAAATTTCTTCTGGTTATTGAGGTGGGTTTTTCTGTAAAGTTTCAAATCTGCTCGTTTGTTAAAGGGTATTCTGGGTTGCATTGGTGGCTGAAAGGAAGATCTTTTAGACATGTGTTTTTGGTTTTTGTATTTTTATTATTAGGTTTGATTTTGTTTATGTCTTGGCTGGTTGTTCGTTGTTTTTTCTTGGTTTTGTTGTTTCTACTGGTCTCTTCTTTGTTTTCATTTGCTCGATGTTGTTTTTTCTTCTGTTTTTTTTCGTGTGTCTGGTTGTTACTTAATGAAAGCTCACTTAAAAAAAAATTCCAGACGATTTCCATCAAAACACAAACCCCAGCAAAGAACCCGTTAAATACCAAAAGAAATACATATATTTTAAGTCTTTAATCCTTTATCTTTTCTCTCTCTTTTTCTCCTTCTTTGTCTTTTTCCTTTCTTTCGCAAACTCAAGATTGAAACTTCATCCAAACTTAAGCTGGTATTTGTTGGTAGCTTCTGTCATCACACCAGTTCAAAAGCAGCAATTGCCATGTATCGAATCTATCATCGTATGCATAGACGGGGGCAGGGGGCCATGTGTCACGCCCCGGAATACGGGAGGTGACGTGGCGGAATATTTAGATTAATTAAAAGAGAATTTAATTAAAAATTGAGAGTTTGAGAATCAAATTAAATAAAAATTTAGAAGATTTTCCACCACATTTGATAAACGAATTTATAAATATTTAGCAAATAATAATAATTAAATAAAAACCGCGAATATGGGTTCCACAACCCACAACTTGTGCACACACATGGTCCTGACAATATCATAAATACAATTACAGTCCAAGTACAAATAAAGTTAAGTCTTACATGCCTTGATTAATAATACAGAATATAAATAAACTCTCTTATTGCTCCTGAGTTCGGTCCGAAGAATCTTCTCCAAACCTAAATGGGAGACCACCTAGATGGGGGAAATTTAAAACAATAAAACGTGAGCGAAAGGCTCAGTAGGACTATGTTTTATAAAATAGTTTTATACAAAGAAACATAACATTATCAGGAGTTATACAAGAAGGGAACTTGAATAAATAAATAAATAAATTGAGTAGAACCGTTCTGACACAGAACAGTCTACTCGTCAAATCAAAACACCAGTTTACTTTTACCTAGGCAAACCATGAAATCACCACCGTAATGGCCCAGCTGGGTTTCGGGACCTGCCCCCAAGGTCGATCGCTACACGACCCGATCTCTGATATGGCATCATGCCCATGTGTTTATTATCATTATCATTCAAAACCCAATTACCGAGTGTTGTCAATTACATTTATTATGAAATTCATTTCATATCACGGTATATTAAAATATAACCGATAAAACCATTTTCAAACAACCGTTGAAAACATTTTGATAGAAATCCTTTTCAAAGCCAAATCATTTCAAAACTAGGCTACCAAAGAAATATGATAGAAGTCCTACCTCAATACTCGTGCCGGTACCCCACACCGTAATCTCGGTCCGCTATACGTTAGCTCCACGGAACCACGAACGATCCTAGATACAAACTAAGTCAATCAATATCTAGTTCGAGACATTCTATGTTACTAAATCATTTCATGATGTCCTAGTGTGCCATTTGTACCTTTAAAATCATCCTATAAGGTTGGGATTTAAATCAGGGTTCAAAACAGTGAAAACGGGTGAAAATCACAAAATTTTCCATGCCTCGGTCGGCCTGCCGGACGCCCTGCTTCGGCCTGCCGAACTGCACAGTTCGGCCTGCCGGAAACAAGGTTCGGCCTGCCGAACATTTCCCCAGATTTGGCCTGCCGGTCGGAAGAACACCGGCCTGCCGATCATCACTCCGGCCTGCCGAACATGAACTTCGGCCTGCCGAACTGGGAAAACCCAGAAATCCCAGCCACGGGTTTCTCGATCCCCAAAATCCAAATCTGAATTCCAACCTGTTTTTCTCAAATCCCAAGCATGAAAAACAACTATAGTTGATAGAAAAACATTCTAGAACATGTTTGGAATCATTTAAACAACATTTAAACTCAAAATCCTCAAAAATCCGAAAAGGAGAAAAAGAGGAGAAAAATGAAAAATCTTGAATTCAATCCGTTTTTCTTCAATCTAGGCTTAGATTCTAGTTGTTCTAAGCTCATTTAACACAAATCCACGGTTTTCTAAGCTAAAACAAACTTAGATTTCAAAAACACACAAAATTGAAAATTTTGTAAAAAGTTTAGAAATTTCGAATCTAACCTCGAATCGAAGCTTCAATCCGCGATCTCGGTTGCCGAATCACGTCCCCGAGCTTCCTCCTTGCTGTTCCGAAGCTTGGATTCGAATGTGGTTTCAAAAATTTTTGAAAGAGATTGAGAGAGAGTGAGCTGCCGAGAGAGAGAGAGAGAGAGGAGAGAGAGAATGAAACCGGGAGAGTGAGGAGAGAGAGAGGAAGGAAGGAAATAAATAGAGAAAATCGGTGGGCGGTTTTACTGTGCGAAAACCATGTGCCGCCCACGGTTTTGCAAAACGGAGTATTTTTAACATTTTACAAATTGTTGTGTTTTAAAACTCAAAGCATTATTTTAAAACAATAAGAAATCCTTCGAATTCATTAATTTAACAAAACAACCAAAAATTCAAAAATCCAACCAAATAGTCTAATAAATGTTAAAACGTTAATTATGGCACACTAATTCATCATTTACATTACATTAACATTAAATAAATTTCGGGACGTTACAACTCTCCACCCCTAAAAGAAATTTCGTCCTCGAAATTTACAACTCATCTCAAAAACAAAACAAATGCGGATACAGCTCCCGCATACTCGACTCTAATTCCCAAGTGGCTTCATCAACCCCGTGATGCTGCCACACGACCTTTACCAACGGTATCTCACGACGACGCAAGCTAATCACTTTCCGGTCGATGATCTGAATCGGCACTTCTTCGTACGTCGTATCCTCCTGAACCTGTACATCGCGGAACGATACTATCTTACCCTGCTCAGGTGGACACTTTCTAAGCATCGACACATGAAACACATCGTGCACATGAGAAAGTTCGGGCGGAAGATCAAGCCGATAAGCAACCACACCAACACGCTGAGTGATCTCGAACGGCCCGATATACCTCGGCGCGAGCTTCCCACTCACTCCGAACCGCATAGTTCCCTTACGAGGTGACACCCTCAAGAGAACAAAATCTCCAACCGCGAACTCTAAAGGTCTACGTCTCCTATCCGCGTAACTCTTCTGACGACTCTGAGCTGCTCTCAATCGACCTCAAATCACTGCGACTTTCTCGTTGCTGTCACGAATCTCATCTGGCCCAAGAATAACTCTATCTTCCGGCTCGGCCCAACACACAGGTGACCGACACGGTCGCCCATACAATGCCTCAAATGGTGCCATACCGATACTCGCCTGATAACTGTTGTTGTACGCGAACTCCGCTAGATGCAAACATTGCTTCCAATTCCCACCGAAGTCCAACGCACAAGCACGCAACATATCCTCGAGAACCTGAATAACACGCTCAGACTGCCCATCAGTTTGAGGATGAAACGTCGTACTGAAGTTCAAATCCGTACCTAAAGCCTCTTGAAAACTCCTCCAGTACTTAGCATTAAACCTGGTGTCTCGATCAGAGGTGATGGACAAAGGAACTCCATGCAACCTCACAATGTTCTGCATATACAACTCCCCAAGAATCTTCCTCGAACACGTCGACCTAAACGGAATGAAATGCGCCGATTTCGTCAACCTGTCGACCACAACCCAAACTGCATCATGCCGCTGCTCCGTCCTCGGCAAACCTGTGAGGAAATCCATCGTCACATGCTCCCATTTCCACCCTGGAATAGGAAGCGGCTGAAGCTGACCTGCAGGCTTCTGATGCTCAGCTTTCACCTGAAGACACGTCGAACACTTGGCCACGTACTCTCGAACATCTTTCTTCATGCCTCTCCACCAATACTGTCTCTTCAAATCACGATACATCTTGGTGCTCCCCGGATGAATAGCGAACTGAGACCTATGAGCTTCGTCTAGAACGGATTTCGTCACCTCGGCGATAACTGGAACTGCAAGACGCTCCCGGAAGTACAACGATCCATCTGCATGCACGCTCCATTCCTCGAACTGCTCTCCGTTCTGAATCCGCGACCAAATCCCCTACAAATGTCGATCCTGCCACTAACCTTGCTTCACCATCCGAACAAGAGCTGGAGTCGCTTCCACATGATATAACGAAACTCGATCACCATCTTCATGATACAGTAGCCGATACTCACTCACTGTCGCATCCCTGCTCTAGTCCTCAAAAATCAAGCAAGCAAGAATCCCTGAAGACTTCCTGCTAAGCGCATCCGCGACTA